>PVIA01003475.1:0-167279 GCA_004024845.1 Tonatia bakeri | reverse complement strand
CATACAAATGTATGTTTGTGGATTTTATAATCTTTATTTATATGGGCTGCTTTAAATATTGAGCAAAGACCTATTTCAAATTACAGTAAATAATTATGCAGATGCTTTGGTTTTTATGAGTTAAAATTAACTTGAGAGGTTGTTGCTTTATGTCTGATAATTCAGTCTAATCTTTTTCTCATATTTTAAAATATTACTTAGAAGATGGTATTAGTATGCTGACTTACTTATTTAATATTATGAATTTAGCTGATCTTTACACAAAGTGAAGTGACACTTTTAGGTAGGACTTTATTCATAACTTCAGGTAAGAGAGAAGATGGAACACAAAAACTGAAAAAAATATATGTAATCTGATGTTAGCTGAAGGCTGTCATTGCTCAACAAAAGTTCTAAACAGGACCACAGAAAGGGGCAGTGGAGTGCCCCAGGTATGGGCCTGGGTGAGGCTCTTCCTTTGTGCATCCTCCCCGGCCCGCAGTTAGGACCGGAGAAGTGCATGATGCAGGGAAGGCCAGCTCAGTTTAAACCACATTGACCAGACCTAGGAATGCTCACCCGCATTTTAAAAAAGAAGCCATATTTATTCACAGAGGTTAGGAAATAGATGTAAATATCTAATTACCAGAAAAAGTTATCTGAACATTAAATAAGTACATGTAGTAAATTTTGGGGTCCCAAACAACTATACCATACGATTAGTTTAGATGTTGACTCTTTGAGTGTATTTTGAATGTCAAATATAAGATATACCAGCAGATGTTAAACAGAAATACTATCTACAGAGCTTTTCTTAATGAAACTATCCACTGGTTTTCAAAATGATAGTGAAAACAAAAAACCCAAAATGATAGTGAGTATAAAAGAGTCTATTTGATACAACATGTACCAAGTTTCATTAAGTGCTTCATATGTTACTTAGGGAAAGCAGAATATTTTAGTTGATTCAAATATTCAGAGTAATATAATATTGCAGATGGAACTATTCTGTAAGACACAGTTCTGAAGAAAGTATATCACTTGCTAAAAATGAGGAAGTAGGAGGACAAGGAGGTGGGGAGAAGAGCTGGGGAGGAGAGGAGAGCCCTGGATCAGCCATACACCGACGTGAAATGGGAAATAAAGCAATCAGGGTAAACCGTAGCCTTTGTTAGCCCATTTCTGAAACATCCCCTGACATGACCAACAGAGATTTATCTAAATACAACCTGTGTTCACCAGGTGAGAACCGAAGTTTTGAACCCAGGTGAAGATGGGTGCTGCCGGTAGAAACAGGAAGGGCCCTGGGAAGGAGGGGCGGAAACTGAGTGACCACAGAGAGACTGGAGAGGGCCAGCGCTCATTCCTCTCAGATGCCCACTTTCTCTCTCCACCCTTGTGCAACCACGCCCCCCTTCAATTTTGATCTCTTTGCCTTCTTTTCTCCCTTTCTCCCCTGCACTTTGCCTTTGTCAAGACTTCAATTCATAGGTGACCCTGAAACTATTTTTAATGTAACAGCAATCAAAACTTTTCCTTGTGAGTGAAACACTCATCCATTCACTGAATATAAATTTTGAAAGAATGAAAATCGTATATATACATAATATTTTTCAATTGCTTACATACAATTTCTCTTTTTTTCTCTACTGCCTCTCAGGTGTAAAGCAAGCTTTATTTGGCACCTTGCTTTCTAAAGAAATGGGCCTTATTAGATGTGGCAAGAAATTCTACATCACAGCTTAATATTGTCACCAGTGTCTTGTTGCTCTCAACTGGGTCACGATTACTGAGAAAAGGGGTGAGAAATTCTTAGAGGGTCATAAAATATGGCAGTGAAATAAATGCTGTACAAATCTTCAGTGTTGTCCATCCTGGGTATTTAGAGCCCAGTTTATGGGGAGAGGGTTAAGGGGGAGAACAGGGAGTGACATGCAGTGATTGAACACAGTGGGGAGGAGCTCACAGATGGAAAAGGGACGGGCATTTATGAGTGATGCAAATCTCCCAGTTTTAGACCAGCAAGAAGAATACTAAACTGTCTCTATGGTCTTGGATGCTCACAAAAGTGAAAGAAACCATATGGGCATCCTCCAAATCTGTCAGAGCTATTCATTCTTTTCAGTACCTGAAAAGAAAGTTTTTAATCCCCAATAGTCTTGTGTCATATTTGTCTTTCCTTTCTAGAATTTTTGTCTTAGGGTTAGAAGGCTATTGGGTCATTCTTTGGTGCAGAGAAATTGCATTTTATGTTCTATTGAGGTTTCTGCTACTCTTCTTAGCTTCTGATTCTTAATCCCAGAATGTTTCTTAGGTAACATACTACTTTGATTAATATTGATTCTGTTTCCCTTTTGTTTAAGTTGACATATTACCAGTAAATGATATTAAGTGCAAGAAATATTTTATTGTCTCAAAATGATCTCATTCTCTCCAAAAGATAATACAAAACTTTGTTCTCAATTAGTTGATTCCATTGTAAATCTAACTTCTTTTCTCTCCTGGCTTGCATAATTCATTCTAGGCTCACTTTTTGGTTCTAAGTGGTTTTTCAGTAAAGTGACATTGGACAGACTAATATAGTGATTGCCATTCCCTAGAAGCAGGTTAATATGAAGACACATTAAAAGGCAGAAAAGGAAATGGCTTTGAGTAGAAATATTTAGATCTCTGGTGTATAATAGTGCCTTTCAGGAGTGTGGGCAATTCAAAAATGTACATATGACCTAATATAAACCCTTGCATTTGAGTTTGTATTTTTCCAGTTGCTGTTGTTTAACAACGTGAAGGGAACATACAAGTGGATTCTCTTTTGACCGTAGGTATATGTGGTTTTCTCACAAAATACCTACATTTCATCTGTGCTTATCCAATGACATCACTGACATTTCTAACAAGAAGTCCAGATTTGTGGCAAAGGTCAAGTTAATCTGATCCAGGAGCTTTTGAGCAGAACACTGCAGGGGTCTTCCTAATGTTGGAAATGCATTTTTGTACTTATTTTCTTCCCTTTCCAAACATTATTCTGGTATAATATCCCATAAATAGGTGGTGAACAGAAAAAAGAAGTGGAGAAAGATTCTCTCATCATAGCTGGAAAAATATCAACTCTACCACAGACCTTGGGAGAATAACAGATACCAAAGGAGAACTCTGACAATAAGCGTTTCACCATTACTTGGCATTGCCTATAAGCATATACGAGTATATAATGTCAGAATTCCTTTCAAATAACCTGGATAGGCATTTTGGAGAACTAATGTATTAGATCAGTCCTGTGGATGCCAACCTGGAGTTACCTCTTACATAGATAGAAACATGCTTTCATTTACCAAACAGCCGCAGCTCAACAAGAAGAGACTGGGATTCCTGAGTGGCGACTTCAGAACTTCAGGATTTTACATTTACAGAGTGGTCAGAGCTACAAACCTGCTGAAGCGAGAGTTAAAGTAAAACCCCCCACCTAGCAATCCTTCATCTGGACAGCTCAGGCAGCCACCATGCAGATGGCAGAGGCTTTGAAGGATTTCAAATAAAATTAAGAGGATTAGTTAATACTGTGACAAACAGCCTTGGTTCGGAAATTAAATGTTAGGAAGGCAAAGCCCCCAGCACCATTCACCACTGACAGAACCTGGAGATTAAGTTTAATATGAGGTTCTGCATCCTTTGCATCACCACGCAAATTAATCAGCCTAAAATAATGCAGATCATGGTCAAAGTAAGGCTCTCCTTCATTTAGTAAGAAGTAACAAACACTATTTTAATGGACTGTGTTAAGACTATGGCACATTATATGTTAATTTCAGAAAAGAGGTAAAAATTGGGGGCTTACCAACTGAGAAGCCCAGAGTCAGATTTTCTGGCACAGGTGCCTCCAGGAACCAAGGAGAGAGGTGTGTGCGATCCTCCTTCTGCACAAACCTCACTGCCATTGTTTTCTTGTCTGCCCTGTGCTTGGTCCCATTGACAGATACACATATTCCCCATAATAGCAAAATGGGTACTAATGGTTTGGGGTGACATCATCCTAAAAGTTTGAGATCCCAGAGACACAGAGGGTATCTTTATCTGTTCACACTGTTATACTAAAATACCACAGACTGGGTAGCTTTTAAACAAAACAAATACATTTCTTGCAGTATTGGAGGCTGGGAAGTCCAGGGTCAAGGTGCTGGCAGATTCAGTGTCTTGTAAAGACTGTTTCCCAGTTCAGAGATTGCAGTCTTCACACTGTGTCCTTACATGGTGGAAGGAGAGAGAGGTCCCTCTGCTGTCTCTTTATAAAGACATTAACCCCATTCATGAGGGCTCCACCCTCATGGCCCGATCACCTCCAAAGGCTCTATCTCCAAGTATAATCTCATTGAGGATTAGGTTTCAACATATAAATTTTGGGGAGGACACAAACATTCAGTCTGCAGCAGAGGGACTGTGGTTTCCAAGCGTCCTTACATCCATATTCCATGGAGGGATTCTGATTGGTCTTCTCTGAAATGATACCTGTTCAAGATCCAGTCACTGATCAGGGAGATCAGGTCCTGGACTGGCCAGTCATAAGTCACATCCCCATCCTTTTGCACAAAAATCGACCACCCCAATAAAACCATATGGAATGAGTAGTTATTGAAATAAAAAGGCTGAACACACATCATATGTCTACTACAGACACATTATTTTTTCAGTCCATTCAAGTAGTGTTTATTGAGTACCTGCTATGGGCTAGGCCTTGTGCTAAGCTTTATACAACTGGAAAGAGGGGGATTAAAACTGATGTTTCTCTCCATTGCAGTAAAACAACATACTGAAGCCTCATTAACTGAAGCCTCATTTTCATACCATCTTTCAATTCATTATGTTGGATCATATTGTTAGCAGGTGTTGCCGAAATTAAGTCTGTAACAAAGTCAAGGAATTTTCATCCAGGCTGGATATCACTCTCTCAGGTATTAAGAACTTTAACCACAACCCAGCTTTAGGGGGAGACTGAAATAATTGCTGTATTGCTTGCAACCAAACGGGATAATTCTGTGGTCCCTTTTTTCCCCACACTCATCAGCATCTGTACTTTCTGCACCCAGATATGTGCGGGACTCTCCTCAAGACAGCCCACCGCCTTAAACATGCCAACAAATAGACAGGGGAATCAACTCCAGAAAGTACTTCTTAAGCTAGTGCTATATTTCTTTCAATCTCACCTTTATTGTCAAACATCTTGAACCAACAGTGAATATTGATTGTTTTCAAGATCTTGCCTCTCCGTAACCTGGTTTCTTTTTCCTACCTATTCATTCAAATTTCTCCTCTAATATCACCAGTAGCCGCCCTACTACCTATCTTGCACTACTCCTGTGGCATTTGGTACTGATGAACAGCTTTTTAAAACTTTACTTTCTCATCTTTTTGATGAATGAATGTCTTTGTATGATTCTTAGCTGACTTTTCTTTCCATACTCCCTTTATTTATTCCTCTTCCTCCTGCCATTTCCTAAACATCGCCGTGCTTTGAGCAGACACTGTTGGTAGCCTACCAGACACCCACTCCTCCCCAGGACCAGAATTTTGGTCAGGGGTCCACCTCTCCTCCATATGGTTAGTGAGTGTTGAAAGGAATAGTCAGGAAGGTGGAGGAGGGTCTACCAAGAAGATCATGGTCATTCTGGTCACTTTGACAGTGCCTAGTCCAGGGATGTACCAGTTTGAAACTAGAGGGCAGATATGTGCAGTGTGTGGTACTTCTGTGATGCTGTCTTGGTGCTAAGGAAAAGGCTTCTGAAGATCCAGCCTGCTTTCCACCCAGCCCAATACTGAGTCCAGGAATGGAGAAGAACAGTGCTAAAAGAACAACGGGGAAGCAAGGCTTGAGCTCCAACCTATCTCTATACTTCTTTCTTTGGGGAATAATTCATGGTCTTGTTGTTTAAGCCACCTTGAGGTGCGATTTTGTGACTTTTGCAACCTAAAGCATCCTGTAACTTACCCTAAATCCATATGGCTATAAATCACTGCTTCTTTTCTCAGTCCCGCCCCCTTAGCAATCTCACCTGCCTGCCAGGGTTTCACTTATTAACCTTCTGGGTGTAGGATTTCCAGGATGGGAAAATCCTGGAACAGAACAGAAGTCAGCCTTGCTTACTTACAATTGAATATCTGAACCTGCATGTCCCATGCATGAGCCAAATTCATTCAATACCAACCATCATACCTCAAACTTCCCTCTGACATCCTCATTTCTCACATGGAAATCCCTATTTGGTGATACCAATCTATTTGTTCCTCTCATTTCCATTATACTGTGTTCTCCTAACGTTCTCTCAAGACATCCCTTTGGTTTTTATTCCCTCTAGTTATCTCTAACCTAGACCGATAAGACATCTGCCTTATTCTCCTACCTGCAGCCCCTCTCTAACCAAGCACATGCTGTCCAGTGCATTGAGGTTCCCTTTCTAAAGCAGAGTTTCATCATCTCATCCACTGATCAACAACTTCCATGATTTCTCACAGGCTGCTGACAATGTGAATAATGGGACAACTGTCACTGAAGACCTTCTGTCATCTGTCCTAGCTTACCCTACCAAATTAATATCTCATTGCTTGACTGCAATTCATCCAACACTCAAGGTAAACTGGACTTTTTCTAATTTCACTTCATACTGCCTGTCCTCCTTTTCCCATGCAAGCTGTTTCTCTTGCTTAAACATCCCTCACTTCATCCGTGAGCATCAGATGTGTCCTTCTGCATCCCCTTAAATTGCAAAATGTGGTTTCTTCCTAACAAGTCCAGCATTTTTTGACCTTTCTCAGGATCTGGTGATTCCTTCCTATGTCCCACCAGAATAGCACACTGTACCTCAGCTATGACACATTTATGTTGTTCTATAATTATGTGCATTTTTTTACTTATAAATTTAATGTCAAAAACTATCTTAACTCCATAAATTCTGTCATCACTAGAATTTGGCTTGCTTGTTGTGTTGGTTGCTATTGCTGCTGTAAGAAATTACCACAGACTTAGTGGTTTTAGTACAAGTTCTGCAGGTCATAAGTCCAAAGTCAGTCTCACTGAGCTAATGACAAAGTATGAGCAGGAATAGTTCCTTCTGGAGGCCCTAAAGGAGGCTTCCCTTGTCTCTTCTTGTTTCTACAGGTTGCCTGCTTTTCTTGGCTTGTGGACAACTTCCCCCATCTTTATGGTGTAACATCTTCTTGCAATGCTACACTGCCTTCCTCTGTAGTCAAATCTCTCCCTGCCTCCCTCTCATAAGGGCACTACATGATAATCCAGATAATCCCAAATAACTTCTCATCTCAAGATTCTTAACTTAGTTATATTTTCAAAATTCCCTTGCCCTGTGAGGTAACATTCATGGTTCTAAGGATTAGGCTGTGGATATTGTAGGGGATGAGGGGTTCATTGTTCAGTCTACCACATTCGATAATGATTTGTTGATTCTACTGAATAATACTTATAACATGACATGCTCTGGGCAGTGGATGAAAAGAGCAGGGCATGCTCATGGTGTAATGGCATAGAAGCTTCATTTCTTTAATATGACTTTTTCTCCTTTCTTTTTTAAAGATGTATTTATTTACTTTTATTTACAGAGAGGAGGGAGGAGGGAGAAATAGGGAAACACTGATGTGAGAGAGAAACATCAGTTGCCTTCCATACTTGCCCAGACCAGAGATACAACCTAGGCTTGTGCACTGACCGGGAATCAAATCAGTGACCTTTTGGTTTGTGAGACCGCACCCACCCAACTGAGCCCCACCAGCTAGGGCTCTCTTTCCTTTTGATTCAAACTATGCTCACCCAGTACCCTCACCTGCCTTCTCCCTTGCAAGTCTACTTCCTTAATCATTAAGCCCTCAGGGCAATGAGTTTCTGATCAGTATCAGATAATTTTAGGAACAAAACCTGGGGTCTGTTGACCGCAAAGACAGAATTTCAGTCAAACTAGAGATAACATCTAGCCCTCTGTTGTGCATTAGCCCGAGGCCCTGAGAAGCAGGGAAATCAGACCAAATGACGCCCTGGCTGACATCAGGGCCATGTGTACTGATCAACTACCTCTACTCCAGCCAACCAATGAGTGAAGACCTCGACCCTGACCATGACCCTAACTCTATTAGTCACCATGATTAATGATTTTTCCCCTTTATAATCCATCCCCTGAAAGCCATTTCAGGACCAGGTCTTTTGAGTGTTAGCTAACCTGTCTCTGGGTGGCCACTTCCTGAAAATAAACCCTTAACTTTCTCTGCTGCAAACTCCTGTTCATGTATTATTGGGCTTTGATGCACACAGGAAAATGGACCCCTTTATGCAAATTTTTCTTGCATTTTTTCATATGAAAGAAGTGATACAGCTACACATTAATTATTTCATTTAATTGCGATGAATACTCTTAAATACAATTTCCAGGTTAATAAAAGAGTATGATTTGAGCACATGACTTATTCTGGGAGGTTAGAAAAATATTTGTTGTTTTTGTTTTTGAGAAGGTGATGTTGGGAGTACAATATGAAAGAAATGCATGAATTAACTAGGACAAATGGAAGAGACTGGGAGAGTGTTTCCAGATGAAGGAAACAGGTTAAGGCCACATTTTAGGATGTAAAGACTGGCATGCTGGGAAACAGCACAGAGGCCAGAGTGGGAAAAGCAGGGGTGTGGCATCCAATACATTTAATGATCCAAAGCAGGGACTAGGTAATGCAAGGACTCAGAGTGTTGCTATGGAGTTTGCTCTTTAGCCCTACAATAGTGGTTTTCAACCAGAGCAATTGGCCACAACCCCTCCCAATCCCCTGCTTACCTCCCCACCTAGGACGACTGGTAAGGAATGGAGACATTTTTGGTTGTCAGGACTGTAGGGATGGGTATGCTACTGACATCTAGTGGTTAGAGACCAGGAATGATGCTAAATGTCTTCAAATGCACAGGCAATCACCACAACAAAGACCTGTCTGGCCTGAATGCCAATGATGCTGAAGTTAAGAAACCCTGCCTTAAAAAAATGGGAAGACCTAAAAATGTTTTCAGTGGAGAAGTACCATGTAAAAATATGCACAGTATATACTTCAATGAGCCAAAATACTGGAGCTCCTACTAGTAAAATGAATAGGAAAGTAATAGAAGAAGGGGAGATGTCAAATAGGGAACTAGTCCAGAAAAACAGGACATAGTGATGATGCAGATGAGTAAAGTGACTGTAGAGGTAAGTAGCACGGGCATATTCAAGAAATATCATGGAGCAAACCCCAACAGGCTTGTTCATAATGCTCCATGGGAGCAAGGAAAGAGAAAATTCTAAAAACGATTGCCACAGTTTTAGCTTTGTAGTTGGGGAGGTAGAAACCAATCACCAACAAGGGGAATGCTCAAGAAAGACCGAGTTTATGTGTGTGTGTGTGTACTTTATTTTTTAAGGTTTTTTTTAATTGTCAGGGGCATTTTTTTTAGAGGAAGGGGGAGAGAGAAACATCGATGCAAGAGAGAAGCATCAACTGGCTGCCCCACACACATGCCCAGGGATTGGTGCCCAGAACAGGGATTGTAAGCATCGTGATGGATGGTCACTCAAGCCTGTGACCAGACTGGAAATGGAGCCCACAACCTGGGTATGTGCCTTGACCAGGAATCGAACTGCAGCCTTTTGGTTATGGGATGATGCTCCAACCAACTGAGCCAGGAAGACCAGGTTTTTGAGAGAAAACCACATATTCAGTGGTGGGCACGTTGAGTTTGTGGTACCTATGAGGCAGTGAAGTGGAGATTCAGAGGAAGTAGGGAAGCCTGGGCTGTTGATGTCATTTAGAGATGTCAGTGATGGACAAGGATGAGCTCATCTAGGAGGGGCAGGATGAGACCCAAAGAATCCAGCTGAGCCTTCTTCTATTCCTCATGTAAAGTTGGGTAAGGCCGAATAAGCTGGTAAGGGAAACCGAAGGAGCAGCCAGAGGAGTAAGAGAAAACCCAGAGAAGAATATTTGCATTGAACAAAAAAAATGTTTCAGCAAGGATGGATTGTTCAACGATGGAATACTGTTATCTCAGGAATGGAGTCTGGAGATATAGTAAGACGAGAGCAAAACCATGTCCACAGCTGAGACTCAAATGAATGAATCTAAGTGACTGCAGATTAAAGTCTCAGGAACTTAACAAAAAGTTTACTTTATATTTTAAAGTCAAAAGCTTGTGTCCACACTGACATAGAAATGTCACCTTTCAGTTTACCTTCTTCTTTCATTTGGCTTCTTTTTCCCCCCTAGCTCTAATGAAATATAACTGACTTATAACACTGAGTAAGTTTAAGGTATATTACGTGTTGATTTGATACACTTAAATATTGCAAAGTGATTACCACCTGCGTGTCAGCTAACATTTGCATCTCATTGCATAATTCCCATTTCATTTTTGCAGTGGGAACATTTAACATCTACTGTCTCAGCATCTTTCTTCGTTAAGGAGAAGCACTATGCTGTGCAGATGGTCCCCAGAACCCATTCATCTCACAGGGGGGAGTTTGTGCTCCTGGACCAACATCTCCCACTTTCTCTCACTACTCAGCTTCCAGTAACCACCACTTAATCTCTGTTTCTATCAGTTCAGCTTTTTTAGATTCCACATATAAGTGGTACCACACTGTATTGGTTTAGCTTTTTAAATGAATGTGACCCTGTCACCTATTCCACAGGGTTTCTATCAAGGATCTGCTAAAGAATTCTCCTGGTTCTTCAGGAAACAAAACACTCTCTTTCCATTTCCAATAGGGAAAGTTAATGATAGGAGAATTAATGCAACAGAAAGTAGAAAGACTAATTTATTTGCATAAGCCAACACTTTTTATTATTACATAGTAATCTTAACTACTGAGACATATCACAAGGCAGTTACACTGATCCTTCTAGGTAGATGCGTGTTACAAGTTGATGCTGACTTCCTGAAAACAAATCAGCTTGCATCCAGCAAAAAGGCTGATTTTGCCAGCTACCTGCAAATTTACTAATTACCTGTTATAAAACCCCACTGACCTTTCAGGAAAGGGTTAAGTTCTCTCAGTGGCATTCATTTTGGCCACATTTTGAACTAATTATCACCATACAATAAGAAACACATGAGCTGTGGACTCATGAAATGACTGGAACAGCTTGCTGTCCTTCTGTAGAGGTAAGCGCACTGCTTGTTCAGCCCCAGGGGCCTGGGAACAGCACACAGCCTATCTGTGACTCCCAGCCATTGAATCACAGCAGGGTCATGCAGCATCTGAATTCTCTCTGGTTTCTATAGAGAAGACAGGTGAGGCTGCACTCCAGTTTAACATATGGCAGTTTCGTATTCTCTTCCTAGACAAGCAGAGCTTCATGCCGAAGTTTTTCTCTGTACCTGAGCCGTGGGCACTTCTACTGAGCTGTGGACACTATTTATCAGACTATATATCAAGTTACTTCCAACAGATGGAAGTAACTTGACACAGACAGACCCAGGTGCGGAGGACCTCCCTTGTACCCTGACATGCAATGTTCCAAAGGTAATCCAAACACAGGTTATTCGGGACTATTTGCACAGTCTGCCAATGACATGTGGGTACACTCATAACAATGTGAGTGTGTCTGCTTGAGTGGGCAATGTGTTCAAAATAAAAAGATGCCATGGGATGAACCCTGGAAGGGCATTTCTATGTGTAAATTCAAAGGAAAAAATAAAGGTCCTCTTTAATTCCTTTCTTATTAATCCTTTTGGTATATTCATAAAGGTCAACAGACTTGGCGCTATATAAATCCTAACACCGTTCACGAGAAACAGAAGGTGAACAGTAGAAGGAGACGTTATTGTACTCAGTGGACCCACTGAAATTACTGAACAACTAAGATGCATCAAGAACTCTTAAGTGTGGGAAAAACAAAGAGTCCTTGTTCTTAGAAATGTAACAAATAATGAGACCAAAACACTAAATATTGTCTGTTGTTCAGAATGGGATTAAAAACAACATAAACAACTCTGCCACCTGAAATATCACAGAAATAAATACTTATGAATGAGGAGGAAAAGAAAGGAAGAGGGAATGAGAATTTACAAACTAAATGTGTGGAAAATATAATAATCGAATAAAGGTGATTATTAAATTTCTTGGAACATTGTTTATCTGCCAGTCATTCACGCATTGATTTATAAAGTTGCTTGTGTTTTTATGTGTCAGTCTGTACTGCTAACTCACTATATGCTTATGGGTTATCTCTCTGACTTGTTTCTGTATGTCTCTTAGAAATCCACAGACACACAGTGGAGCCTCAAGATGTTTAAATATTCCTTTAAATATGGTGTGCATTAACCAGGATACTAAAGTACCATGTCAGAATGTAAAACCCAGTGAGGTGTTAAAACTGTCACCAAAACAAATTTAAGTATTCTCAGCATTGTGCAAACTTTTTAGCAAACAGCAGCAGAAAATGAGCAGGTGTCATTTGCACTTAATATTTACTTTCTCCTAAGTCACATATATGAACTTTGATTTATAAGCCATGGTGAAACCATCAATGGAATACTCATAATCCAGGATAAAGATGATTTTCCCCAAAACTCATATTTATCTTTTTTTAATGGTTCATGGTACAATCTAACTTAACGGTCCCATAATTACTGTAGACTACCTTTGCACTTACACAGTACTTTGCCAATAATTACTCCCCATTTCTTTTTTTGTGAGACTGCTCTTTAAGAAGTACTCAGAGAGGGAATGAATGCATATGTTCTTAAACTTTTAACTGAAGATATAGACCAGGAAGTGGAAATGTCATGGTTAAAATGGTCTAGCGGAAAGATGACCCCAATCAAGAGCAATGAGTTTCCAATCTCTCTCCTTCCAAAAGCCACTTGAAATCATAGAGGGAAAACTAAAAATCTCTGTTGAAATCCAATTAAGAAACAGCATACAGAGCTCCAGGCAGTATGACAGTGTATTTTCAATATGATGACCGAGCAGCAGAGGTGAGGTCCAAGTTCCAAGTACTACGTTCTGCCTCTGTCTCCATGCCCCTCTGTGTAACATGATGGGTTTGGAGGAGACACATTCTGAGCTCTCAGTGGTTCTAAAGTGTTACTACAGTAAAAATGCTAGGATTGTGTGATTTCAGGAAAGAGACGGGCATTGTTAAAAGGTTTCTGTACTACATATGGGGGAAAAAAAGGAACTGGCAAAGGAATATTACCTTTGTTTGTCTGGTTTTATTTACTTGATTGTTTTACATTGACCCATGTTCCTATGTCCCAGGAATGGTAGGCTTTTGTGGCAATTTTGCTTTTGAGAGAAGCTGTGATCTTAGAGTCTGTGCTTGATGCCAACAGAACTTGTATTGTTAGACAGATAGGAGTACCGCCCGCAAGAAAGGTCTTTTCTAATTATGAACATCAGGGTGGCATTTAAAACCACAGTTACATTTGCTATACTGACCAAGCATAGATATGGGAGGAGTAACTAACAACTCTTTTGCACATTCAAGTTTTGATTATGTTGAATGGATCATCTGAACAGGACAGAAAACAGACTGAACCCCCCCCCCCCAAAAAAAAAAAAAAACCAAACTACATAAAGACAAAAAGAAAGAACAACATGTTAGGCTCATTATAAATAACAAGTTAAAACACAATCAAATTGGGGCTGCAAAAGGCTAGATTTGATGTTATATAAAGCAGGGGTGTCAAATTCATTTTCATGGGGGGCCACATCAGCCTCATGGTTGCCTTCAAGGGGTCGAATGTAGTTTCCTCAACTGTTAAGGAATAGTTCCATTTATACAGTCCTAAAATTATTTCGGCCCTTTGAAGGCAACTGCGAGGCTGATGTGGCCCCCGGTGAAAATGAGTTTGACAGCCCTGGCATAAAGGTGCTGTAGTGCTCTTAGGTGAACTGATGGTTATTTCGATAATCGCTGTGTGCTTGGGCAATCACTTTCATAAGGCACCTCACCTATACTTCTCAAGAGTTTTATGTGAATTATCTCCTCACTTAACTGATTTAAAGGCAGAAAGATTTCCTCCATTTCCAAAACTCCCTGAACTTTGATCTTTGGAATACTTCCTACTTCTGTAGTGAAACAAGTAGAAACAACAAATGATCCAGTAACTCTTCCGTCTTCCTGATAAATGATGACCTCATTATTCTCATGACACTATCACATCAGACTAATTTGTTCTATTTTATTACCTTCATCTTAATGGTGATGGACCCTAATAAAAGTGCCATTTTGTGGGTCTAAAACAGTCTAATATCAGCAATTCCACATGGTCTGGCATAAGCGGATTATTATTTTTAAATGACCAGGTTATTACAAAAACCAGAGGTTGATATATAGGAATAGCAATACTGTAGTAACCCCTAAACAAGGGTGTCAAACTCATTTTCACCAGGGGCCACATCAACCTTGAAGCTGTCTTCCAAGGGCCAAATGTAATTTTAGAACTGTATAAATGTAACTACTCCTTAACAGTTAAGGGAGAGCTTGGTGCTGCCGCCCAGTAGAAACAAGGTGCCAGGACAGATAAAAAAAGGTGGAGGACCAGATTCAGCCTGCAGGCCTTGTGTTTGCCGCCTGTGCCCTAAGACAGTTTCCTTCATATATACAAGGAGTCACACATTCAAATAAGAGGCAGAATATAAAGTGTATGTGTGACATGGTTGAGCATAAGAACTAAGGGAGTCACAGGGACCAAAGTGACATAAAGGACCCATGTTCAATCTAACCTGGTTCAATTTTTTTAAAAAATGAAAGCAAAATGACAGCTATCATAATAAGCCCTGGGTAGCTCGGACACCGGCCTGTGGTGTCTGAGGCATTATAGATGAGATGAGACATTCACACGGACTACCGAGTCCTGTGAAGGAAAAGGGATGGTGCGGCCACTTTCTCAAGAGGAGAGCGCACCAACCCTTGCCTTGACAAGCTTTTATTGGCTTTCAAATTGCACAGGAATACAGGTAAAGTTCATTAATCATTGTCAGGCAGTAAGGATCAAACAATAGATAGTATACAAAGAACTAAGGGCTTATTCTGAGTCAGGGTCTGTTAGCTAAAGGGCTACAAAACTTTGGGAAACAAACTCATTTCCTGCTCAGACCCTTATCATTTAATTGAGAGCATTCTTAGCAAAGCAGGTTTCACAGGATTTTATATATATTGTTTCTTAGGCCTGATCACCCAGGGAACTGCCCTTTCCAGCACAGGGCTGCACCACCATCTGTCATTGTTTCAGGTTTAAGTCAGGCAAGGGAAGTAAGGCAGCCAAGAGATTAGGAGACTTCTCACAGACAAAATGAGGACTCAGGCTATGTCAAAGCCAAGAAGCGAGGGTCCGTCACCCCTTTTCTGTAGCCTTCAAGTCCTTCCCTGGGGGCCCTTGTGATCATGCCTGTCTTAGGTCATCCCTCCCTTGAGGAATCTTACCTGTCATTGGCTAACTGATTATACATTGGGGGCCAAGTAGGGTGAAGTAAAAGAGGCAGAGGCAGTGCCCCTGCCAGAGAGATAAGCTTTGTCTCCTTAGTGGCTTATAGTCCAAAGGTCGCTCACTCAGCCTTAGCCCTGGGGGGATTACAGCTCCTGAAACCAGGCAGGGTGGTTCCCAACTCCTGGACAGTTCACAGTCTCAACTGTTATGACTTTCTTACAACAAATTTACAAGTACTTGAACTTTCTGGATATTGCAGTGCCAGGGATACTTGATTGCATGTGAACAATCAAACTGGGTCATAATGGAATACCAGTTGCTGCAACATAAACTTGGGGTTTTTGATGGCAGAACTAATTCAAGTAAAGCAATTTATTCTAATTATGGCTTACTTTAGCAAACAAAGAAAATATTTGCTAAAGAAAAATAAACTCAACCTTTTACTTCCTAATATATAAACTCTTCAAACAGCAAACTTTGCACGTAGACACTGAAGGTTTCTCTAGGTTAAACTACATCAGTAAATAATACAATAAACGTTTTAATGATAATACCAATCTTACAACTAAATGCAATTTGATGAATACTTGTAATATTACTGATCTCTGTTCCCAAAAACCTTTCTACAAACATTATTTCGTGGTATTCCCACACAGGAATCCTGCATGGGAGTTCTTTTCTGTAGAGTTAAGTCAATGCAGGTCAAAGGTGATTATCCTTAGATTCCATATCCCCTCATAAGGAGTCCCCTGAACATTTACAACCATTACGTAAACAAACTTACGGCAAAGATGATTTTTTGCCTCTTGTCCCTCCCAAAAATGTGTCATCTAAGACTTTCACATGCCTTCAAAGAAAAAAAACCTCACATGAAGCATTGCATTTTGAAAATCCTCCTGTGTTACAGAACTATAGTGTACATAGCAAGAGAGCATGGAGAGCTTTGCCTGGCACAGCCAGAGAACAACCTGCCAGCAGCAGGCCACACTGCATTCACTGTGATCAGCAGCTCTCCTTCACGTGCAGTAAACTTTCTTTCCCAGGCAGAGTTAGGAAAGCATTCTTTTGGAGGGGTGAGCTGTTAGTTGATGGGGGTCGGGGGGCAGGGTGGTAGGGGTGTGTGTGGTTTTAAATCATACAGTAATGATGATCATACTATTACTATTATATATAACTATATATAGTTATATAAAAGATATAGCAAATGTATATAATATATATTTAGATATAAATATCTATGTATATTTATACTATATTTATATATACTATATTATATTTATGTATATGTGTGTGTGTGTTGTGTGTATAATTTTTGCCATACTCAAAGGGCTCTTCCAGGAGCACCTGTGAGCTCCAGCCAGACGTCTCGGAGTCAGGAGCTCTGGCTCCTCCTCAAAAGACAGCTCTTGCTCATAGACTGTGTGAGGGTAATACATGCCTAAGTGTTAACACATTATAATAGTTAACAATACAGTTTATTATTAAAAGTAATATATGATAATTAATATATGTAATAAACATTATATACAATATAGTATTTTTAATATAGAGAAAAGTATAAAATATGACCAAGAAGGTAAGAAAATAGAAGATGATTTTTTGCCTCTTGTCCCTCCCAAAAATGTGTCATCTAAGGCTTTCACATGCTTTCTATCTGTTTTTACTTCAGTTCATTTTACCTTTAAAAAGTCTTTTAAATTCACTCCTCTCTCTATGTCCACTGCCATTCACCTAGTTAAGTTCTCTGTCAATTTTTTGCCTGGGATAACCTCCTAACTAGCTTCCCAAACATGACACTGATTCCTTCCAGCATATTCTTCACACCACAGCCAGAGTGATCATTCCAAACACAAGTCTCACCGCCTGTTCACCTTTCTTCAATAACTGTAACGTATAAAGACCAAGCAGCATCACAAAGCCAACATCAGGCCTTTATTACTGGCCTCCTGCCACTACACAACCTTGACTTCAGGCCCTCCCTACCCACAGCCATCACACCATCTCAGAAAGCTATTCCCATGCTCCATATACACCATGTCCTCTTTCAGGTCTAAATTCAGGGGTACAGATTAAGCAATCTAGCAGCATTCTGGATTCAAAACCTCTGCCTACCACTCAGCAGCTGAGGCCTGGGCCAGCTACTAAACCTTTGCAGGTTGCAGTTTCTGCTGTAACACAGAGCAGCTGATTGGACCCGACTCAGAGCGTGGCTCCCGTAAGGATCGGACGAGATGATGCACATGGAGCTTCCCATACGGTGCTTGACTCATGCATGGGTACTAATTCCAGGGTTGAGAGCTCATAATGCTAAACAGAACAAGGGGGGAACCCTCATAGAACACACATTCCACTGGAGATAGACAATTTTAAAAATTGATAAATATATTGTAGAGCATGCTGGAAGTAAACACTCCTGTGAAAAAAACTAAAGGAGGGCTTAGAAAACTAAGTAGGGCAGGTAGAGAAGATCTTACCAACAAAGTAGTATTTAACCAAAGATGCAAAAGAGGTGAGAAACGAGACCTCTGGGGAAGAAATTCAGGCAGAGAAAAGAGCACTGAGGTGGGAATGCACTGGCGAGTCTGGGGACTGGCAGAGAGACCAGCGAGGCTGACGGCAAGTTTGCCGGGAGGAGTGTCAGAATGAAATCAGAGAGCAGCGCAGTGTTGAAACGGGCTGTGCTGTGGATCGGCGTTCATTTTAAGGATGTTGACTTTTACTCTATGGCTGGCTGTTACCACTTATTAGTTCTTCTGCGAAATTTTAACCAAATCTTTCAATCTAGGTAACAAGCAGTTTGTCTCTGCTCCCATAAGGCACCTTTTTGGCACTTATTACATGATAGCACTTTTTATTATATGATGACCCTTATTACAGAAGTCCTCCCAACTCCCCAGTTGCATATGTCTCACGTATTTATCTCAGTAACCCCAAAGATTGGGGGGTGCTCAGCATGCAGAAACGGTTTTATAAAAATGAATAAATAAATTTTGAAGAAATGAAAAATAAGCAATGCACTTCCAGATGATTAACAAAAATGCCTATGCCATAGTGAGTTCAGTTCACTATATTAGATTCTGAGAATAGTGATGTTAAACAAGCATATGCCTTCCGTGGACATTGTGTTTGAATTTTCAGTAATTCTGAAAATAAGGTTCAGAGATGCTGAACTACTTGGCTAAAATAATTATGTTTTATTTTCAAAATTCTTACTTGCATTATTTAACTGTGCCTCCAAAATAATACTTAGCTTTTCAGATTCAAGGATCCCCAATTCCCAACTAAAGACACTGAGGTCTGAAATAACAAGGAGCTAGTGGAAGACTCAGGCTTAGAACTCAGGAAGCCAGTCCTTTGAGGAGGGCCCTGCTTCTTGTATGGATAAGGGGTTGCCTCTCCCAGCACAGAGAGCACAGTGGAGCAGCCACATCTGATCGGCTGCAGCAGGGTGAGCTGAGGTGGGCAGCAAAACTTACCAACAGCCTGAGACAATGAAGCAAGACTTGGGAGTGATGAGGGAGAACATAAGCAAGAAATAACTCTACCCTCACTCTCCAGTCACAGATGGAGTCACCCTTCTGATGAATGAGAGAGTGAGGAACACAAAACAAGAGGTGCTGCCAAGGTGGCTTGAGTGAACAGTATTTACACCCAAATCACTACCTATGGTGTCTATGCTCCATATCACTGTTTTATTGTACTGTACTTTCATCAAATTCAAATGCTAACAGAGTATTAACATCTGTATATAAAATAGAACAGCAAAGAGTACTGTCCTTGGATCTAAGAGAGACTCTGAGTTTGCTGTGTATGACATCTTATTTTATTTATTTTAATCCCAGGACTCACGTTTTAAAATGGAGATGACAATGTATACTGCAAAGATTTGCTACAAATAAGATAGTAGAATATTAAAAATGGTGGTGTGCTCTGTGAAAGTCACAGAACATAAAAGTCTCCCTCCACGTATACTTGCAGATAACTGTGTTGCCTTAATAAAATATCACATGATATTTTATTAAGATTTTATTATAATTACAAAATATGCAGAGTCCAGCACAAATCATTCCCCCATGTATTGCAAAATCATAAGCATGCAATTCTGTAACTAACAATATCATACTCAAGCACACCATATGACATTTGAGGTAAAATGTTCAAATTAAAACTACAAATTATTACACTCATATTATTACCCCACCAACCACCCTCAAGCAGGCATTGCTTTTGCCCGACCCTGTATAATATAGAATCTTTCTATCATGTAAATAACTATCAGAACCTAAAAACAGAATTACACTCCACACCCATTCATATCTTAATGTCACTTTTGGGCAAACAAAACTATTTGCAAGTGCTATCACAGGGAAGATTGAGACTCATGCTTTTCCCATATACAGCATGCCACAGTTTCATATAGCTAATAATCCTGCATTGCAGAAATGCCTCCAAAAGCCATTTTATTCAGCAATATCCCTTCTATTATTTTATTATGATCATATTGTGACATTTGACAAAAGAAGCTGTTAGGAGTCTGTGATCATAAAATAATAAGGGATCAGTTACATCAAATTACCTAGAAAGCTAAAGTAAGGAAATTTATTTCCTCCAACTTAATATGATGCTGACTGATCCTATCATCTCTTTTCAATACAGTAATTGTAGTACAGTGAAAGTTACTTTGGCATAGCAGCATTATGATCCCTGGCCTTGAGTCCGACACTCAATGGACAATGTGAATGAATCACTAGTCGTCTTCCTCCTTACACAAAACTGGGGATATTTAGCACTGGTCAAACATCAGGAATCTGTCTAGTTTTTTTTAAACAAAATAACCTGAGTATAAGTTTTAAAAGGTTATCATTCCAATATTGGCAATTTAAAAATTGTCACAATTGTAAAGTGACTTAAGTGAAAGTGACAAAGTAAAAAAAAAACTCATATTTTGGAAATAAAATACATGCCAAGTGTGGGCTAGAAGGGAATGGTATCCAACATACCAGCCGCTGGTGCAGGGCTTCAGAACCGTGGAACCACTGACGAATATTTACATAGCAACACAGCAGCTTAAATGCACAACGAAACAGGAAAATAACAACGAAAAACAGCTGCCAAACAATGTTACAAATGAATAAAAAAACATAGTTAGTGAAAACTGCATGCATGTTCCTCAAATGCGTCTTCGTTTTTACAGGAACGCTGAGAAGTGAAGTAAGGTGAGAAGGAGCAACTGACTGCACAGCTCATCTCACTCGAGCAAGTGGGAGCTCTCACGCCAGAGATCTGTGTTTCCAGCAGCTCGTCCCTTTCACAGAGCAGCAAGCTGGATCGCGCAATGATGGAAAACACTGCTACATGCACTGTGGGTTCATATAAAACTAACGACTCCAGGCAGATGAATCACAGCACAGTACTAATAGAAAAACATGTTGAAGAGAAACAGTGAAACTTCTGTTAACAAAATGTAACAACTTTGACCAAGATAATAGCTGAATTGTTTTTGATATTTAAAAATAATCCATTACACAAGTGAGTCTCAAAAGATAAGGACAAAGAAATGTAAATGAATACCTTTAAAGAAATACGTTTTGCTAGGAGATCACAGAATGTGGTATTTAGTGTGAGTTTTGAAAATTATAGTTTCCCCAAGCAGCCAAGTACTCAACCAAAGTAGCAATGTTTTAAAAATGATTTTTATCTTAAAGATTAACTGTTCAAATGATAGGGGACTCAAGACTTGGAAAATTTTAGCTTAAGGTAAAAAGTTGTAAGTGTAGCAAGTAATGTGTATGTTAAAGCTTTTGTTTCAGAAACTACAGATAAGGCTCATCCTGGCTCCTGGGAAAAACAGCCAGCCTCCTGGGGCACTGGCTAGAGATTACCGCCTGGGGAAAAGTTGGAGGCATCCAGGCCTTTTGTGTTCCAGGGTAGCAGATGACCACCCTCCTTGGGAACAGCTAACTGCAGAGGACAGGAATGTTGCAGCTTCTGAATCTCAAAGTCCTCGCTGTACCTTGTTTGTCCTCCCTCACTCCCTTATAAAAGAGCTGGGCCAGGAAAGAGAAGGGAAGATGGTTTGTTAGGGTATGAACCCACCACCTTCTCGGATCGCTGGCCATCTGAATAAAGCACCCATAAAAGATTCAATTGCTGTCATTGCTTATTGGATTTGGTAGTGACAGGCAGTCCAAACGCCCGGTGTCTTTTTGGGTTACACAAATACAAATCTTCCTGTTCTTAAAGGAAAATTTAAATGTATAATAACTGAAAGTAAGAAATATTTTGGTTCCCAATTATGCAACTATATTTTTACAATGTACCCACTGCCATTTTCCACATTATATGTTAACATTTTCATTTAAGTGGTTCTCTATAATCTAAAGCTTATTTAGTTAATTATCAAAAAGAATATGGTGAAAACTTTGGTTTAAATAACTTTAATATCTCAAAAACATTATAAATATATTCTTCTGAATGAAAATTCGATCAAAACACCTGTTTTAGAAGATGAATATTCAATCATTTTAAAATATAGCTACAATATATATTTTTTAAATTTTAATTTTGTCTAATGCTGAGCATGTAATTACCACAGATATTAATTTTTTCTTTTACTTTCTTTTTTCCATGAAATTTGCACAAAAATTAACTATTTTAAGCATAATAGAATATGATTCTTAAGTCATCTTAAAATACATGTAACAAACTAGAAAAATAGTGGTAAGGGACAGTGGATTAAAATGCAATGAGCTAGAAGCACAGTGGCCGCCACACACATGTGGCTTTGCTGAAGTCCCATTGCCCAGACCTTGTCTTACAGGGTAGGCAACAGACTGAACACTCGGTGGCGAGAGGAACAGAGAAACGAGGAGGGTCCTGAGGAGGTCGGCAGCATGTGGGAGAAAGGCAATGAAGCTGAGGTGATAAAGACCTCTAGGTAAGACTTACATAACAAGACAGATGTTGAAAGACTTTTTGAAAGTTTACTTGTGACATGCTTGACAAAATCTCTCTTTATTCCCCTCAAAACTTTAATAAAAATCCCAATCCCATTTCAAAGTTTAATCCCATGTAAATTCATGAAGTCCAGAAACCAGGAACATTTCCAAAAGTTCATTTCCATTTCCAAAGAGAAGCAAGATGATAAAGAATCTGTCAAAGGCAAAATAAAATTAGTACCATGATGCAAAATTCACCTAAATTATTGACTCTGAAACATTGCTGTCCTGTAGCACTTAATACATGAAATTTAAATATTCAGGAGTCATGTGGATTTTCTATGACTATATTCTCAGCATACAGTTTTAAATAACTTAAAAATAAATGGTTACAACAGCATTGTATTTAGGAGCACAGAATGTAGATTAAGTAAACTTGGGTCTGAAATCCAGTTTTGCAAGATAACTGTGTTTTATCTTGTCAGGTATTTAAATTATTTAATTAGCATTTACTTCACTTAAGATGGGGCTAAAAACACCCGCACTGTGGCCTTCGTGGAAGGACTGTATGATGCACACCAAGGGCTCGGCACAGGCCCCTAGAAATCCATACATCTTAACTGTACTGGGAGTTCAGTGAGGGCAGGAATGTTGTGCCTTCTGATCACTTCTGAACATCCAGCACGCAGAAATGTTCAATATGTATTTGTTGAATGAATGGATGAATGAACGAATACTACCAGTAATTATTCTAAGAATTTTCCTTACAGTACCAGCCTAACCACAATGCAGTAGATTCTCATTATTCACTGCAGTTATGTCCTACAAAGTCAACGTGAGCACCGAGCTAGTGAAAAATGAACTGCTCCCAGGGGAAGTGAAGTGACAGGCTCTGGTCACAATATTCTCACCCATCAATATGTAATCTTGTTTTATGTGTGTTTCTCTTTAAAGATACTTATTTAATAGGCATTTTTGATTCATTGACATTGAACTCCCAGCCAATAGCACTCTAACTGAAGCCTGAGTGAAGCTTACCTGACACACATGTATTCTTTTTACAAGCTTTCCTTCACTTGGGCACACTACACAGCACATTAACACTATGCTTTTACACAGCAAAATCACCAAAAAGAAAACACAAAAGTAAAAAAAAAGGTCACAAAGCAGACTACAAAAAAACCCCAAACCTTCCTTTATACCATGAGAGCAGGACCCAGAAGGTAAAGTGCCACCTCATTTGACCTCAGCTGGAAACATGCATGTCAGGTGACTAAAATTTGCCACCACTGTGGAAGTCCTGTGAATGACCACCAAGGAAACATAAACATTGATTTTGGGGTTCCCAACAAAATTTTACAAGTAGGCAAATGCCCAAATATGGAGTCTGAAAATAATAAGAATTGACTGTTTATCTAAACAGAAAATATAAAATATTCATATTAGGATTACACTTTCTAATCCTATGTATCTCTCCCCTCCCTCTCCCTTTTCCTCTGCTTAGCAATATCTCAAATACTGCTATTCAAGCAGTAAACACCCAATCAGTGCTGGCTGAGCAGGAAAATCAGCAAGAGCTTTAGGAGATTTTCAGTCCAATGGAAACTAAATACACAACCGGACTTAGAACCTCACAGTTTTGTCACCTTAAATTTACATGGTAGAGTAGGCTCCAAAAATATTGTATACTGCAGATCATTTTGAATGTTTACCTAAGGAGGTATGGCTTTCAATAAATACTACTGGGTTGTGAAACTGCAGGACTACAGGCAAGTTATAATTATAAAAAAGCCAGATCACAAAGAGGCAGCCTGAAAAAGAGGGATCACACAAAGAAGGAAATCATTTTATATAGTGTGTTATTAAATATGCCAATTCTGTCATATCCTGTCACATTGCTTATTGTTCAAGACAAGTGTCTAGCAAGTGGCCTCAGAGGAAATTAATACTCATCATAATCTATCCAAGCTATTGTTCCGTGGCAAGCTGTGAGGGGAAAAGACTTTTTGTCTTGACAATTCTGTGTCCTGAGTGTTGGAATAGGACTTCTCATTCCATTGAAGTTCAAGAGAATTATCCCCTGTAGAACCATTAAGTACTAGGACAAAGCCCCCACAATTTCTCTTTTTTCTTTTATAATGGAATGGATAAATAACAAGCAATTAAGTGATGTTTTCCTATTTGTGTATTATAACAATGCTCTCTTATCTCTTGAGAATAATGGAATATTTTATTCCATAACAATAGCACATTCATGTTTAATTCACTAATGAAGAACGCTATGAAAACTTCCCTTTAGATTTGGCATAAGTTTCATGTTCTATATTGTTACATATTTTAAAACTGGTGCAAGCTTTTTATAGAATGAATAAAGGTTTACCTAGGCAATATAGATAAGTAAATATTATTATTTATAGTGTCTTAATTTATTCCATCTATTTCTCATTATAAGCATATATAACATTACATATACTTATATTAGATATGAACACTGTTGTTATATATTTAGTTTTATATTATTTAAAATATTTAATACATAATAAGTTTCATCCTAATCACTAAACAATCTGTGGGACAGTTCACATCCCTGTAATGGCTGAATTATTTAAGCATTTACCATATTTATTATAAATATTTTTACACTTTTAATGAATATCTACACTGTACTTTAAAACACTGAGCATGGATAGTGTGACACTGCCCACATTTTAGTTTAAGCCAGAGTCACCACAACTCCTTCCACAAGGGGACAAACAGAAACTATTTTCAGATCTGTGGGTCGTAAGGTCCCTGTCCCAAGGACTCCCCTCTGTCCTGGCAACACAGTGCGGGAACAAATGAGCATGTTGTATTCCAACAGAACTTCATAGGTGCTAAAATTTGAATTTTACATAATTTTCATGTCAGGATATTACTCTTCTTGTGAATACAAGTATTTTCCAATTACTCAAAAATGTGAAAATGATTCTTAGCTCATAGGCTCCGGAAAGACAGGCAGCAGGTTGGGCCTTGCAGCCCTAGTCTAAGCCACACTGCGCCTTGGAAGATTAGCTGTCCTGCTCCAGGATTTCCTGCTCCAGGACTGGTCAACTCTCTCACAAATCAGAAGCCCCTCCCTCCACAGGGAGGCCACCGCCAGCCAGCGTTTCAGCTATCTTTACATCTGAGCAACAGCAGATATTTTAATAATTTGCATCATAATAAGTTTTCATGGGTGAAATTATTGGCTTATTAACATAACAGATGTTGGAAATAAGCTTCCATTGTTGAAATTAATGGCATTCTGTTAGAAACAAGCTGCCATTGTTGAAATTAATGGCATTCAAGTGCCAGCTTTTAATCTTTTTTGGGCATTAAAGTTGACCTTCTGCAGATCATGAGAGTGGTCACAGGCACTCTGGGTACCCAGACAGGAATTATATACCAACCAGCAGGAAGGACTAGCATTTAACAACCTACATGGTTGTGCAGAGGAGCTGAAAATGAGCTATTCCTAAAAGGAATCCCTCTGATCTCACAGACAATTGGATGAACTGCTTTGCCCCTGCTTGAGGATCAGTCAGTGTTTGCCTTCGAAATGCCTCACATCACAGCAGGGTTTGTTCTGAAAACTGCTTTCACTCCTAGCTGGTAGTAGGCAGAGTTTGGAAGTGGCTAAGTCTCACCTAATTCTCACCATTAGCAACTGTCATTCCATTGTTTCCCCACCCCCAATAAAAACCTTCTTGTCTCAGCAATACAATTTGATGTGCAAAAATCTAACCTGAATTTACAGTTCTCTGAGAAAAATATCTGCTGAGATTCTCTTGTCTGCCAAGATAGCTAGGGATACAGTGGTTAAAAAAGGCAGATATGGTTCTCACCCTGACAGTGTTACTATAGAATTAGGAATAAAAAATGAGCAAGTAAAATGTATTAAACATTCTTTTCTACTTTATAATACTAATATTTTATATTTGACATTATAAGTCCTCAGTGCATGACGTGTATGGCATCTACCAACCACTCAGAACCCTGCGGCACAGCGGGATCGGGTAACTTAACCCTGATAATATTATCTCCACCTTTCAGATGAGGAGACTCAGAGATAGAGGGATAAGGAATCTCTTGATGTAATATAACTTTAAAGTAGTGGTTTTGGATTTCGGCTTGGGCAATCTGAGTCCAGTCTGTGCCCTCAACCTCTGTACTTTCAGGTGTGGTGGAGTAATTTTGGGTGGAGGCCAGGGGTTACTCAGGTGGGCTGTCAGGAAAGGCCTATCTTAGCAGGAAAAATTAAAATCCAAGCTTGAAGGATGGAAAAGCATCATCCATGAAAAAATACCAGCATCCCAACAAAGCTTGTCCAATATGCAAGGGCTTCCAGCAAGATGTTCCAAAGAAGTGGTGGGAGGGAACATCGCTCTCTTGTTCCAGAAGCTGGTGAGGAAACGTCGAGTTTCTCACCATTCAGTGTCATGTGAGCTGTAGGGTTTTGCAGATAGTCTCTGCCACTTTGAGAAAGTTCCCTCCTACTCCTAGTTTACACTGAGTTCTTAGCATAAATGGGTGTTAGATTTGTCGAATGCTTTTTCTGCATCTATTGATATGATCATGGGATTTTTCTTTTGCAGTCTGTTGATGTGAGGGATTACATTAATTCATTATCGAATGTTGAACTAGCCTTCCATGCCTGAGATGAATCACATTGGGTCATGGTGTTTAATTTGTTACACACTTTTTAAAATTTAATTTGGCAATTTTTGAGAATTTTTGCATGTATGTTCATGAGACATATTGGTCTGTAGTTTTCTTTTCTTGCAATGTCTTTATCTTGTGATGGTATTGGGTAATGCTGGCCTCACAGAATGAGTGAGAAGGTATTTCCCTGTGTTTTTCCCTGAAAGAGATTGGTAAAATTTCTGTCTTAAATGTTTGGTAGAATTGGGAAGTGAACCTCCATGTGCCAGGTGCTTTCTGTTTTGAATGTTATTAATTATTGATTCCATTCTCTTATAGATATATGCCTACTCAGATTATTTTTTCTTCTTGATGGAGTTTTGGCAGTGTGTGTCTTTCAAAAGGGGGGAAGGTACAGAGAATAAGTAGCACAAATGGTAGGTAGAAAATAGACAGGGGGAGGTTAAGAATGGTATAGAAAATATAGAAGACAAAGAACTTATATGTATGACCCATGGGCATGAGCTAAAGGGGGGGAATGTGGGTGGGAGGGGGTGTGAAGGGCAGAGGGAAATAAAGGGGAAGAAATGGGACAACTGTAATAACATAATCAATAAAATATATTAAAAATTGATCAATTTAATCTAGGTTGTCAAATTTGTGGGCATAATTTTTTATAGTATTACTTAATTTTTTTAAATTTCCATGGGATTTATAGTGATGTCCCCTCTTTCACATCTGATATTATTTATTTGTTGCCTATCTCTTATTTTCTTCATTATCCTAGTTAAACTTTATTAATTTTATTGATCTTTTCAAAAAAACAGGTTTTGGTTTCACTGATTTCCAGTTTTTAATTTCATTGATTTTTGCTCTAATTCTTATTATTTTCCTCTACTTACTTTGGAATTAATTTTCTCTTTGTTAATGATTCCTTAGATGGAAACTTAGATTATTGATTTTGGATAATTCTTCTTTTTAATATACGCATTCAATGCCATAAATTTTCCTCTAGTCACTGCTTTTGCTATATTCCACACATTTTGATACATTGTTTTCATTTTCATTTAGTTAAAATATTTTTAAATTTCCCTTGAGATTTCTTGATTATACATTATTTAGAAGTATGTAATTATTCTTTAAAAAAGGGTGACCTTTTTAAAATTGCCACCAATTATGTCAACATTTATCAAGTGAATGTCCATGGAATAGGTTTGTTACACTCAATCTTAATATTAAGCATTGGGGCAATATGGCCAGGTTTACATTTCTGAAACACTGGTGTGTCATTGTGTGGATAGGCGGGAACGAGCCAGAGTCAAGGCCAAGAGCCCACTGGGAGACAAAGTGGAGAGTAGGGAGTAATAAAAGCATAAACTGAGTGGCAGTAAAAATGCAGGGGAGCAGATGTTAAAGACATAAGAGGAGCAGTAGGGCTTGGTAATTAATCAACTGTGTGCAGTGAAGGAAGGAGCGTGGCATGTCCCTAGAGCTTTTCCTTGGGAAGTGGCAGGATGACTGAGTCATCTGAGAACTAACTCAGAGTAAGGATGACAAGAAGAAAAAGTTAGAGACAAAGAAAAAATGAGTTTGTTATGGGTATGCTATTAGAAGGTTAAATTGTCATAGGCGCACAAGTAGTTGATTAAAAAAGTCTAAATTGACAAAGAGAGTATTGGGTAAAACTATTGTAAATGTCATCAATGCAAGTGAAAACAAAGGGAAGGATAATCACCCTCCTCAAAGACACAGTAAAAGGAGCAGAAAAGGACCATGATGTAAAGACTATTTAAAAAATGAAAGCAGTAGGAGCAACCTCCAAAAAATACTTTGGACCACTTCTCCTTCCTTTTATTGCTGTTTCTTCAAATTCTTGCCACAAGGACCTATGTATAGTTCATGAGCTTCTTCCCAAAACAAAGGTGTTTTTAGCAACATTTTAATTATTCCTTGTGAACTGAGAAATTCTAAGGATGAGCATGAAACAAATACAATGGAATAGACTATAAATTTAATCAAATTCCTAAAGGGTGGGTTTCCCTCTTTGGTCTAGCCTTATCTTTTTAAAGCAGAAGAAACTGGGTGTTTCGAAGAAACTCCATTTCACTGATCTGAAAGGTTTTGTCCAGATCACTGATGTGAGGGGGATGCCTCCCCAAAACAGAATTATCTTCTGAGGGCAGGACCCTTGTAGTACAGGCTTCCCCCCACTGGGTGAGTGTTGTAGGAACCCATCTGCTTCAGTGTACCAGCTGGTGGTGTTGTGAGAGGCTGCGTTTGGCTGTAGTAAAATTGTTTAAAAGACTCAATGCGTTTGCCGATTTCATGATGGGTAATTTCTGAGCGTGCCTGCCCACACTGTGCTGGGTGGTCAGTAGTTTTTGACCCAAAATGGTATGGCCCTGTGCCACATCTTATTCATCTGATCTAATTCTGAGCAACTGTTTTTGTTTCCTCAGATGATAAAAATCCTCAAAGGGAAATGTTTTGCCAATGTAGAAGAGGTGAAACAAAAAGTGGTAGAATCACTAAAAGTTATCAAAATTGATGAGTTCAAAATTGTTTTGAGTAGTGGAAAAAAAGTCTCAAAAGGTGTATTGCATGAAACGGAGAGTACTTTAAGATGACTGAAGTTTAAACGTGTAAGAGTAAATATACAACTTTTTATAAATAAATTACAGTTTTGGGGGGGTTCCCCTCATATACTGGGTTTTAAAATGCTTGTGTATATAATATCATATTAATATCGTTGGAAAATTAATTTTTGATTTAAAGACTTAATCATTAAAGGTTATGGCCCCTGACCTTAAGGAACTTAAAGTTTACTATGGGATGAAGTACTTAAGGGTCAAACTCCTATTTGATTTTATTAAGTGTGATTGGTAATAGCCCATGGAGAAAAGCTGCCACACTCATTTGTGAAAAGCTGTGACATTCATTTGTGAGCCTGCAGTCTGCACTGGGAAGTCGTGTTCTGTGTCAGCCCCTTGGGCCGGCACCCTTTCTCTGTTCCCTGTCTACCAAAGGTCAGCAGAGATGCCAGCTTAGAAGATTATTCTCAGTTCTCGGGAATGTCTAAAATATACAACAGCGCTGATAGAAAGGAGAGATCTTGAAGTGAGAGTCGTATTGAAAACTGAGCTTAAAGAGAGAGAAAGTCAATTTTAAAACAATTGGTTCACTTGAAATTAGAGGATTGGGACTAAAATGTAAACATATTCTACTGAGAAAATACTTAAGAAGTTAGTGAAGATAGAATCTGTGTGAATTCAGGGTTACTTTCAAAAGATTATCTTTGTTTCATTGATATCATATGTAATCAAATGGCAGTTGCTTTATTAAAAGGATGTTAACTTTGTTTAAATATTCTATGATTACCTAAGACCATTCTTCATAAAATAATTTTCTGTGGTATTCAATTGAATTGTCAAAATTCTGCGAGGGTGCTTTTAAGATAAGCATGGGCCGCAGGTGGCAATTCCTCTTTACTGGAAGGCACAATAGGCTTTCTGAGTGCCCATTCCTGCTTTAATGAGATCTGTATCCCCATGAGGAAAGCTTCTAAGAGGAGCCCCCAGCACTACACCAGCAGCTAGAAACCTCCCATGTAGAGAACACTGTTCCTGGATATCAGAGACAACGGCTGCATTCCAACCGGTCCTCTGGACAGACGTGGGGAACTGGTAGCTGAGTGCCCAAGATCAAAGGGTGTGAAGTATAAGTGAATCCAAAAGGAACTTAATTGACTGCCTAATGATAATGTCAAATTCAGTCAATAGCTTATCTTCGACAGAGTGATTACACAACAGAATTGTTATACATCCATATTTATATTTATTTTACTTTAAACTCACCTGCTGAATGACATTAAGAGACACAGAGTTACTATTGATGTGCGTCATATGTGACTGTGTATGCAACGACAATGCCTGGGGGGCGCAATTTTACCCATTTCATTTACTGTAACAACCCATATATTAAAATTCACAAAATATATTCCTATACATGAATATAAGAATAAAACTGTAAGAACATACAAGGAAAAAAGAAGCATTATGTCCCCTTATGTAGTATATAAGCCCCCTAAAGTGTAAGTATAGAATTTCCATTATAAAACCGTGGAAAAACATATGGCCCTAAGTTTGTGCCATCTATATTACATGTCATCTATGACACAAAAATAACGCTGAAAAAACGTTCCATGTTTTTATTAGTCAAGGTAGCCTTGGTTATGCTGTAGTGAAAACACCCTAAAGGCTGCAGTGGCTTACCTCCACAAGAGTTCAATATGAATTAATTTTGCAGGGCCCTCTCACTCTGTCTCTGGGCTTGACTATGTAACTGGTAATAACAGAACAATGACATGAGGGAAGGCATAAAAAGCACTTGTACAGTTCTGTGCATCCTCTCTCTCGTGCCTCAACTGTTGCGATGAGAATATGCAAGGACACATCCAGGGGAGGATGAAACATCGTGAGTAGAACCTGAGTATCCTTTTGTACAATTTAACATCTGGCTGACCCCAGACACTTGAGGGAGTATAGCCCAAATCAGCAGAACTGAGCTGTGAGTGATACATGCTTCCTGTTCTATGTCACTGAGGTTTGTAGTTTGTTACACAGCGTTACTGCAGTAATGGATAACTAATACAGCTATCAAACCTTTAGTATCTGATGGTAGCTCCCAGTTCACTTCCCTTTTCTGATGGACACTGTTTAAACTCCATTTCAGACTCTACATCTACATGTCAGCTTCCCCAGTCCATAGTCCAGGACTTACATGGGATATGTGAAGGAGGTACCCAGAGAATACTTGTTTTACTGTATTTCCTGCCAACAGGATGCCTCATGTTCAGACCAGTCATTGTCCTTGACCCAGTTCTGGTCTTCTTCCATATATTTTAATTCTTCTATCCACCTACCAGTATCACCCACCTTCTCTTCCTCCTTCCACACATAATCACTAAGACAACTACTGGTCACAGGCTTGCCAGGACAGGGACTGTTACATTGGGTCCCGGGGATGGAAATCTGAGGACAAGATTTTGTCTGGCTTTTCTGCCTAGATGTGAATGCGACTGCTTCATATAGGTCAAAACAAAAAGGTCATTAACTCGATTTGGCTCCCTCTAATTGGAAGTATTGAGTCCTCTTTTCCTGGGATGCTTTTTTCCCATTTCTCCTTGCTCTAATATTTGCAGATGCAAACGTCCTGACTTCTGGACCCTATCCTGCACCAGAAAACCAAGCTCACTACTTAAATTGGAGGAGGGTATCTGATCATGGCAACTTATTAACTGACTTTCCTGATGCTCAGGTGCTTCATTTCCTCCCAAAACATGGCAACAAAGGAAACCTGACCCAGGGAATTGCTAGGATGAAGCATTCCGAGGCCATGAGAGCAAATTCCTACTGAAATAGGTAGGGGGCAAAGATCAGTGCAACGAGCCGGCTGGGGCTAGAGTGAGGATCTGCAGGCTACATTCAACAGGGTGAGAGTGACTCTGCTCTAGTCAGTCCTTTTCAAGACGAATATAGTTTCATCCACCAAATTTTCAAGAGAAATAAAAATATGTATATAGTTAGCAACCAATTTTTTTTAAATTTTAACATGGTTCACACAAGATGTATATCTGGGCTACAGTTTTGCTACCCTTGGCTCAGGACATAGCAACTAACCATAAGGATTTGGCCTATTTGTTAGATTTTCCCAGCAGAAAAAGAGTTCTTATGTTCAGAAGACCTGAGTAGCACCCGGCCAGTGCTATGTATTGCAAGCTTCACGTGACTCTTGCTTTTAACTGGGTTTTGTAGAGTCAGAGTGTAACACAGAACCACTCGGAGGCTACACAGGCCAATCAGTGCTGTCACTATAGAGTTTCATGTTCTGCCAACATTAATTTTACCTTGAAATTACATCTTAGCTCTTATTCTAATGTTTATCCAGCAAATGCTATGTTTAAAGTAGTGCTTTAGCTGTCTCAAGGGTTCAGAATGGAAAATAAAACACATTATATTCACCCTCAGGGAGCAGACAGATAAATGCACAGGGATATTTAGTATATAAATAAACATAAGACTTTCAGTCTTTTGTGTCTGAAAAAGGGTTTCTTAAAAGACTTGGTTTAAATTATTTATCAAGATATCTTGTATATTTGCCAAATAATTATAATTTGGAATAAAGATACAAACTATATTTTGATAAGAACCAAATGTCTTTGATCACAATCCATTAGTAACTGAAGCAAGGAAACATTATCCTGGAGGGCGAAATTAAAAGAATCACCTCTTGCCTGAGAGGTTCTTGTGAAATCTTTATAAAGGATCTTAGTACATCTATTAAAATCTTTATCTCGAAGCACCTTAGTCCACGATTCTGCAATTTTTGTATTTTTCATAAGGAAGATATAATAGGAGAAAATCATGACTTGAACCAAATATTTCAATATGCTGTTTTGATCACAGTGAATAGAAGACTAGATGTAGTCAAACTCCTTTGAAATTAATTATCTAAGACTCCTCGGTGGTGCTCCTCTTATCGATCTTGTTCAGGCCTGACCTTAAAGGACCACCGACAAAGGTGTGACAACAGCTCACACTTCAGGGCGATTCCACGCGTGGCCGTGGCCGACATTCACTACATGAAGATTAATTAAGGAGCCTTCTCAGCACACAGATGCCTACCTAACGAGAACTGAGTGACGCATACCATTTGTCACTTAGGTCAGGAAACAGATGACACAGAGGAGCAGATGGTTAACCTTAACATGAGCCTGATGAAAATATGACTGAGTGCCTCTCAGTTCTCACATGGTCAAGTGTGGAAGGCACTTCCGTCACATGGAGGGATCGTGGACCCAAGCCCTGAGCACCAGGGATGCAGCTCAAGTTCTGGTCCCCAGAAGACAATACACATTCGTGGAGGTCACTCAGGTTTAGAACTGAATATGTTGGTCCTAGAGAGTCCATTTATATCAGCTCTAACAGATGCATTCCAACCTTTAATCCATAATAAGACAACTACATTTAAGCATACAGTGTAAATGAATATACATCCAGCTTATACTTTGGAGATTCTGCCAGTCTTAATCATGATACAACTGTTGCAGTTTTAGTTGTGGCTTATAGTTAAAAGGAAAAAGCTGCCTAAGAAAAATACATTTACTTGGCCTCCTTCACTAAAATTTGCTGGAATTAAAGAAAATAATTAATGCATTCACAATAAGAAAAATGGAGTATCTACAACTCAAAGGCAAAACCAGTGAAATTCCACTGAGGATAAACAAAGCCAATGTGTTTCCAGAGCCCAAGCTGAAGGTAGATTTCTCTGGAATTATGTGAGAGAATCCTCAGTGTCTCAACCAATGATCTATTTTCCGACAATTAAACTAGGGAAACTGAAGATGAAGCCAGAGGGTAAAGAAAGGAAACAGCCAGAAGCATTTGAAGAACTGACCTTTGTCAATAGTACAGGAATAAGTAATCTCCAAATAGTCAGTCAAACACCTATGAGGGGCACACACCAGCCTGACCCTCTGCCAGGATGATCAGCTCCTTTGCCTGGAGTCCAGGGATGCTTCATTCAGATTGTGCCCGTGGGAACAGACCACACTGGAGCCATACTCCAGCCAAAACACCCTCCCCCACCAAGTTCTGTGCTTGAGCCCATCCTGAGGCAGTCCTCTATTCAAACAAGAATCAACAGGACAATTAGTAGAAAAAGAAATGATAAAAGTAATATAAAATGGAAAAGGCAAAAGGCAGATGAGGCAGCTTTTCAATAAGCTGCAAAAACCATATATAGAGCCAGATCCCATTTATGCAAAAATATATGTACATAAAGGCAAATAAGTAGATATTTGGGATGAGCCATCTGAAAACACAAGCAGTAGATATTTGGGGTGTGAGGAAGAGGAAGAAATGTGGTTTCTTTACTCTTTATTCATATAGATGCATTTTGATTCTCTTGAAATAGCATTTTTAAAAAAATCTGAGTTGAGCTGCTCTCTGGAGAGAATGAACATCTCTCCAGGGAAGTGTCAATGCTACAGTGTCAAATTTGAACCTTCACTCTATCCACCCCTTGCCAAACCCTCATCCTCACATGTTCAGCAATTCCCTGCTTCTGACCCAGCTCCCGCTCTTCACACCTACTTCCACCATGACCTGAACGGCTCCCTCCCCTTTTCTTTCTCCTGACTATGATGATGTACTGACATTAGGTTGTCCCCCCACCCCCTGCCACACACATCTGTCTCCTGGCGTTAACAACTTTGTGTAACCCTCTCCTGTTAAGTATGCACAGAAACTGTGACTTGCTTCTAATGAACAGAATATGGCAAAGGGAAGAGATGCTGTACCTGTGATTACACTTAATCATATAAGACCCTATCTTGCTAACACGCTCACTGGGAAGGCTCTCTTGGCTGGCTTGAGCAGGTAAGCAGCCACACTGGGAAAGCCCACATGGCTAGGAACTGGGAGTCACCTCGTGCAACCCAGACTGCCTCTAAGAGCTGAGGGTAGTCCCTAGCCTCTAACCAACAAGTAGCTTGGGCCCTCAGACCTAAAGGTGCAAGGAAATACATTCTGCCAGTAACCTGAGTGAACACGGAAGCAGATTCCTCCTCAGGTCGCTTTCAGACGAAGACCCAACCCAACCCATGTCTGGATTGCAGCCATGCGGATCCTGAGTGAAAGGACCCAAATGACTAGTCCTGGACCTCAGACCCACAGAAACAGTGACATCACACGTGTGTGTTGCTTTAGGCCAAAACCAAAACCATTGCCCTTGGTGTGGTCTGAACCATGGCAGTGAAACATGGGGAGTTGAGAGGATGATTTATCAAGACCAGTGTTCCCCAAACATTTCTTTAAAAGTCAAGTTTATAGAGGAAAAATTTACATTCAGTAAGATTAACCCTTCTTAGGTATAAAGTTTAACAAATTTTGATAAATGTCTACAGGTGTGTAAGCACCATGATTTAAAGAAAATCTAGTTTTCTCACCCCAAAGAGTATCCTCCTGCCCCATTGTCCCCTGACCCCCAGGCATCCACTGATAGGGCATCTGCCTATAATTTTGTCTGTTTTGTGAATGCCTTATAAATGGAATCATATACTATGCTTCCTGCATGTCTGTCTTCTTTCACTTAACATAATGCTTTTGAGATTCATCCAGGCATTGCACATATTACTGACTAGTTCCTTTTCATTTCCGAACTTGCTCACCAGGTTAGCTACTACAGTAAAAAGGTGAGAACTAAGCATTCCATCATTGAGAACTTTGACAATTTGTGACTTCAGAAGCAGAGCAGGCCTACCATAACCATCCTCCTTTTAATAAGCACAAATCTAACGATGTTCCCACAAAACAACCCCCTCCCTTCTCCATTCAGAGGCACAAGGATGACCCTGTCTCATTCTGCCTTCCTGACCTCATGCAAGTGATCTAACCAGGAAAAACCTCAAGCAAATCTAAAAGTCAAAATGAAAAGGAGCCTGGAAAGTGTTTTTTTTTTTCCTTTTCAGCCTTTCTTGAAATATCAAGAAAGATATTTCAAAAATTAAGGCTACAGCAGATGATGAGTGACAAGCCACCATGCCTCAAACCAGGAACAAAGGGCATGTGACTGCCAGAGTACATAGCAAATGTTAAAAGTTCAATTATTTTTTAGATAAAACCTAAACATAAATAGAAATTTTTAATACTTTCTTTCTACTCTCTTTGTTATAGAAATAACATTATAAGGGACATTTTAGAATAGCAACCACTCATGATTACGAAATCCATAAATTAAAATTTCCCCTGGTCCCCCCAAAGAGGAAAACCTTCAAAAAAGCCTCAAAGGTCTTCAGATGCCATCACTGTCCACAGCAGATAACTCTCACCATCCGACTTTCATTGACCTTGTGGAGCCCGCACTTCCGTATCTCACAAAGGAGTTAAATGTTTCTAAGAACTTTCAACTCTAAATTTCTATATTTTGCTAATTCTAGGACATTAGTTATGACACTAAATGGTAACTCATACATTTTCAGAGAAAATACATTAACATACTTTAAAATATGTTTAAAAGGTGGTGGAATTTTTTGCCTGTGTGTTATGTAACATTGAATCAGCTCCCACTCCTGGTAGCCCTGTGTATGAGTGATATTCACAGCGTCCCTCCCTCACCAGCCCTGCTCAGCTCCTGGAGACTCATATCTATGGCTTCTTTAATATTTTCATCCATCTCATCTTCCTCTTTTCCTGCTGCTTCCTATCCTTCCCACCGTTGTGTCTTTTCTAAAGAACCCTGCCTTCTCACGGTGTTCATGATGTTGGACAGCTGCAGCTTTGCCATTCTGGCCTTAAGTGATGTTTCACGCTTAATTTGCTCAAGGACACACTTGCTCACCTTTCTGGTGGTCTGGGGTATTCATAGAGCTCTCCTCCAACACTACATTTCAAATCATTTTTTCCCCTATCAGCCTTCTTTACTACCCAGCTTCTGCATCTGTACATAGTAACTGGGAACACGAGGCTGTGGATGATGTTAGGCCTGGTCTCTAATGACACATCTTCACTCTTGGGGATCTTGGCTAATTCTCGCATTGCTGCCCTTCCAAGGCCCAGTCTTCACTTGATCTCTTAGCTACATTTGAACTGATAACTGAAACAAAGTAGGTAAAATCTTTAACAATTTCAGTGTCTTTGTTATCTACGTTAAAGTTGTGTGTTTCTTCCGTAGTCATGACTCTTGTCTTCTTGATGTTCAGATGCAGCCCTGCTTTGGCACTTTCTTCTTTCACTTTCATCAGATGTCATTTCTGATCATTGCTCCTTTCCATCAGTAAGGTGGTGTCATCTACATATCTTAAGTTGTTAATATTTCTTCTACCAATTTTCACTCTTACTTCCTGAGTCTAGCCCAGTTTTTCTCATGATATGTTCTGCATGCAGATTAAGCAGGGAGATAAAATGCACCCTTGACTGACTGACACCTTTGCTAATAGGAAACCATTCTGTCTCTCCCTATTCTATCCTGACAGCAGCTTCCTTTTCACAATGAAGGTTATGTGTCAGGACAATGGAGTGCTGAGGCATGCCTGTTTCTTTCAGAGCAACCCATAGTTTTTCATGATTGATGCAGTCAAAGACTTTACTGTAGTCTATAAAACAGAGTAACCTTCTGAAATTCTTTAGAGCACTTTGCTATCCAGCAAATTCTCACAATTAGATCTCAAGTGCCTGTTTTCTGAATCCAGCTTGAATATCCAGCATTTCTTGGTCCATAGAAGGTCGACACCTTAGCTGTATCACCTTGAGCATCACTGCTTGCGTGGGAAATCAGAGCAATGGTCCTGTAGTCACCGCACTCCAGTCTTGAAGACTGTTTGCTTGTTTGTTTGTTTGTTTTGACCCCATATTTGTTAACATATTCTCGTGAGGATTTTGACAGATTCAGTCTCTGTGGTTTCAAATAACTCTATAGCTATCCCATTTTCCCTTGGTGATTTATTTCTTCCCAATACTTTCAAGGCAGATCTCACTGCATTTCTAAAATTACAGGTTCATCCTCATAAAAATCTTCAGAGGTATCTGTTATCTTTAAATGGTAGCTCATGCCCTGGCCAGTGTGGATCAGTGGATCGAGTGCTGACCTGAAAACCAAGGGGTCACTTGTTTGATTCCCAGTCATGGCACATGCCTGGGATGTGGGCCAGGTCCCCAACAGAGGGCGCACATGAGAGGCAACCACACATTGATGTTTCCCTCTCTTTCTTCCTCCCTTCCCCTGTATCTAAAAATAAATAAATAAAATATTTTTTAAAAATGGTAGCTCATATATGTTCAGAGGCAATATCCTAACATGATTAAAAATATGTTTTAAAAGGTGGTTTTCTTTAACCTAACAAATATTTGAATAGATTTATCAGTGGTAAGATATGAAAATATCCTCTGGCAAGTAATCAGCTCTATTTAGTTTCTAGAATAATATAAAATGTGCCTCAGCTTACTAAAGAGAACCATTAAACATTACTGAGGAGGCTGAAAAATGTCCATATAGTGAAAAGTTTTAACTAAGAAAAGTTTACATCCTTCTGCAAAGGGTTTAATTGGGGTTCTCTCTAGACATTAGAGAGGTGTGAGCACTTCTAATAATTATGACAATACTAACAATGAGTATTTACATGTTATTGTATCTGCAGCGATGTCCATCTGTACAATCTGAATAACAAGCACCTAAAAACTAGAGGTTTATTTTTCTTGCATGATGAGTCTGGAGTTTTCTAGTCCAGGACTTCCATGGTATGATTCAAGGATGCTAAGACCCAGGCTCCATCTTTCTTGGTGCCTTCTTCTCCTGGGTGTGTTGCTGGTCAGCTCACCACCACAGACTGCTACTGTACTGCCAGGCATTGGTCCACTTTGAGGCAGGGACCATGGGGAAGTGTAGTACACTGACCATTTTTAAGAAAGCAAAAAAAACTCACTTGGCTTCTGTTTTTATTTGTCAGATCTGTAACTTGGGACATACCTGGCTACAGAGGATGCTGAAGATAAAGTCATCTCTTTCATTTTTAGAGCAGAAATTGGAAAGGGAGAAGCTGCTTGAACTTGACCAATCTGCAGTGTCTGGAAAGACTTACAAGTTCAAAGTGCTTCTGTAGTCGTTATTCTTTAAGGACAATGGCAGCTAGAGTTAACTCCCAGGACTTGCTATAGAAAGGTATGAATTAACACCTCTTTAGTGATTTCTGATTCTGGGAAAATTTCAACTATACTGTGACATGATGTGTGTGTGATTCTTGGTATAATTTAATCATGCAAAAGCTTCTCTTTTCTCTGATCTATTAAGATACTTGTCCAAATGTCAGATAAAATAAGTTGATGAACTAACACTGTTCTAAACTGATACAAAATTATGCCAAGCACTTTCCAAATTATTTTGTTTTTTCCTGCAAAGAACATACAGTGAACTTTTGAAACAATAAATAAAGTTCCAAGTTATGCAGAAAGCAAACGGCACAGTACAGACAGAATTGCTTTTGAAATGGTAGACAAAGTATTTAGATTACGTAAAAAGAATGCAAATGATGTCAGTAAGTACAAAATTGGACTCTTTTTCATAAAAAGATCTTTGTAAAGAGCTATATTTTAATATTAAACTCATGCTTTGCTAGCTAAAACATATGATGGTGAAACTGTCATCTAAGCATATTTTAAAATAGAAAATATGCCCATTTAAAGAAAATTAAATAGAGATACTATAAAAGTAATATTGGTAGATTATTACCAAGAGGTACTTCTTTAGGCAAATGTCTGTAGTGCTTCACTTAAAATCCACGAATGCAATGTATTCTGTGAACATGAGATATAAAAATATTTTTATTTTAGAGATTAAGCTAAACCCATAGAGATCCTTCAATTTAGTTAGGGAGAAAAGACACACACAGATACCGCGAACACCAGTTAAAGAGTACTCAGGGTCCCAGGAGAGGGGAAGGCCAAGGAAAGGTGAATGTTCCTTAGGGAGGCTTTAAGTAGGGCTTAGTGGAGAACAATTAATTTGAATTTTGATCTGCTTCCCTTTGTCTCCATCTCCTAAATCACACGGAGGTTTAGTCTAGCTGGATGCAGGAGCTCCTGCCTGTGACCGTCCACATCCAACCAGGGACCACACCCCGTCTTCCTCCCAGCTCTCCTGCATCCCTTCCTGTTCATTCCTGGGCTTCCTCTTCAGATTAGGCTACTATTTTCTCTCTCCTGGAGCTTTGCAAAAACTCCTAAATTCTCCATTTGTTTCTCAACAAGACTGCTGGAGCATTTCCCCTCAAAGGATTATCTGAGCATAGCATCTCCCCACTTCAAAACACAACTACCACCACCTCCTACTGTGATTTTCCACTCTCCACAGAGCCAAATCAAAACTCCTTTTGTTTGAACACATTGCCTTTTTTAATCACTAGGAAAATGGTTCCATTTTCAATTGGAAGTGATGGAAAGGATGACCCAGAAAACTAAGATCCAGGATGAATGAATAGTGGTCCTGAGCCCTCTATTCCTGGGTAATCTCATCTCTGGTCCCCATGCCTGCAGTGACACCATGCAACACTGCAGTGGCATCACTTGATCCCAGAATTCCCCTGACACAGACAGCTAGCCCTCCATCCCTGTGTCTGCTGGCAACTTCAGAGGAATTGCTTGCTGTCTGGGGACTAGAGACTTCATCCTTAGATCCCCAGTCTGTGAGCTCACTCCAACAGCTCTGCTCGAGAGGTTAAACACTGCAGTCTTAATGACTCAGGAGTGGCAGAGAGAGAGGGTTATTTCAGAAAACCTCAAGGGAGACACCATCCATCAGTGACATGTAGGGATTTATTGTTGTAACAGGTCCACTTATATGTAAAAGTAATAAATCTCTCCACTACTATTGCTAGGGTTATTTCTTTGATTTCAGGAAACCCATAGAGAAAAGAACACAGTCTACACAGTCAGGATGGTGACTGCAGAGGAAACAAATGAGGAAGGCACCTGGGCTACTTGGTCCCCAGTCTTCCCTTACTCTTTGCTTCTACTAAGTCATCAAGACCCAGATTCCATGATGGCACTGTCTTCTCCTCAACTATCTGGCTAGGATTAACTAGGTCCCTTTCTACATTGTCACAGCACACTTGCTATGACTTTTATCCTATAATTTGGTCAGTCATTACATACCTTCCTGATCTACTATTTAAAGTTCTTACAATAGCACTTTTTTCATTAATCTTTCCAGTTATGCTGTACAATAGCTGATGGAATGTTTGTTGATTGGCTAAACTCATACATAGTTGAATGAACAAATGAAGTTTCTCAAGACCGTACTGTATACCTAATGTGCTTCCACTTCCCCCATAAATGTAAATGACCTCATTAAGCATGTCTCTTGCAGTGCTCACAACAGATGCTCACAAAATCCCAGCCTAATAATTCTGAAGAGATATAGGGGTTGTGTCTAATTTTAACTGGGTGGTATCTTTAATACTTCTAAGGAATTTATTCTCCAGCTTTGAGACATGAGTCTAAAGCTGTATATACATGATACACTGAACACTTCTTGGAAGTTAAAAAAAATTAGTCAGTGGTTGCATAGTTGTGGAAGAAGCCTGAAACAGTTTTCCTGAAGACTGATCTCAGATGTAACAAAAACAACATGAAGGACATCTAAACTTTTTCCTTCATTGGTTCATTAATACAAGTCCTCCAGGGTAGATCTAGGAAGAAGGTACTGATGGAGATCAATCATAAACTTTAACTCTGTGTACCTAGTCTCACTAAATGCCTCAGCCTGTTCCCTCATCCAGCAGCCAGAGCTGGAGTTCAGGAGAGGGCCACCACAGCCACACTGTCAGTGTCCAGGAGAAGGCTGGGGTGGAGCTAATATTCCCGCTAATGTTTTTGTTAAATTACCCTTTTATTCTTTGTCATGGCCAAACAGAATACAATGCAATCCGCTGCCTTGATGATTAACTTTAAACAGTCATATGAAGGAAAACAAGTTTGAGCCATATCACCCATACAGATATTACTCTTTACATTCGAATGTCTTTCTTTACTGACTTGATTCTCAGGGAGTGCCACTGAGATCCACATTCTTCTCACCAATGACTCATCACATATGATAGTGTTGCTTTTAATTTAGTTGCCATAGTCCTATTTTTAACTTGTGAGACCAGTTGGGCTTGATCTTGTTACTTTCCATATATATGGGGAAATGTATTTGTCAGTTTCAATTGCCGTAATACCAAGCTATTTTACATAAATGTTCAGGTTTCATTATTGCCTTTTATTTTTTTTAAGATTTTATTTATTTGTTTTTAGAGAGAGGGGAAAGGAGGGAGAAAGAGAGGGAGAGAAACACCCATGCGTGGTTGCCTCCCTAGCATCCCTACTGGGACCTGGCCCACAACCCAGGCACATGCCCTGACCGGGAACTGAATCAGTGATGCTTTGTTTCATAGGCCGGCACTCAGTCCACTGAGCCAGCCAGGGCTCATTATTACCTTTTAAATTAAAAAAAATAAGCAGATATTCTTAGGCTTATATTTCTTATGTGTTTACTACATATCATGCACTGGTGTAAGCTCTTTACATATATTAACTTTGAAATTCTTGCAACCCTATGAGGTAGATAATATTATTAATTATATGTTAACTGATAAGGAAACTGAAACATAGAAAAGTTAAATAATGTAATAAAACTATATGTTATAGTTATGAATGAACTTCACATCTTAAGCATGTATGCTTTGCCACATACCTGTGTTGCACTAGGCAACTTAACTTGTCTCATTAGACCTCAGTTGACTCATGTATCAGATGGACACTGAGGTTGTATATGCTTCGGTGTGAGAAGATCACTAAGATAATGTATGTGGCACAGGTGCCTGGCTCAGAGTAGGTCCTCAATGATTTTTAGTTATTATCATTATTATTATTATTATTAGCAATTGAAACATGACTTCTAATCTTGGACCTGGAGCTTATAATTTGTATAGTTTTTTGGAGAAGACACTTAAGCACTATGCTTCACCAGTTCCTTTACCTGTCAGTGAAATTAATCAAATGTCCTCTGCCAAACATGTTACGTAGCACAAGATTAAATTAAAAGATGTTTGCAGAAGCAGTCAGTAAACTGTAAAGAACTATACGCATACAAACTATCACTTTTTAAAAATTGGTTGGGAGAAAGATGCTTTGACGTTTTACTCTATAATTACCACTTGACAAATTTTCAGGGTTCCTAAGCTCACATAGCTAAATGTTTTCACTATATTTTTTAATGACAAAGTGGTAGGTGACTTTAGAAAAAAACAGTTTGGGGGATATATTCAACAAAGCAACTCTCAGGAATTTTCTGGGATACAGGTTCATTTATCTGGAGTTTCAGAGACCTTACTTCTATAATTATGGATGAAACTCAATACATTTAGTATTCCCACTAACAACAAAGAGGCATCAAGAAAATGTTCAAACATTTTTCGTTTTCATTTTTATTTTACTAAAGCACAGAGAGCAATGTTAAGATAAAAATAATTGTATGATGATAATTTAAATAAGAATATCATAGTGCTAAAAAGGTCAAACTCTAATTAAATGTAAATTGTCTTATCTATTGAAACTCATTTAATAATGAGGCTGAGTAAATGGGTCTAATTTAAATAATATTTTTATAAATTTGGGATATAATTTTACTCTCTTTTCTATACAGCAAATTGAGAGTAAAATAACATTCATTAATTCCCGAAACTGAAGTTTAGAAGCATCCCACAATCACTATACTCGATGTCTTAAAATAGTTTTAAAAAGTATACTAGTTTAAGAATGAAAGTTTACCTAATGTTAGTTTTTTGATTAATGCCAAGCTGAAAATGGAGAAGCGTTACTGAATATCAGCATGTAACACAAGGGTTATTCTTGATTATAAATTCTTCTATATGAGTCTAGGAGTCATGTTAAGATATTTTTTTTAAAAAGTTATAATCCCATTTGCTGCAAAATGATATGAACATAGTGTTCCAAATTGAGTAAAAGAAGGAAGAAATCAGAACATAAGATACTTATTTTTTCTAAAAAAGTAATATTGACTATGACCAGACAGAAACAGTACCTATAGTTAACATTTTATTTTCTTATTTTAGGATGAGAAACATACACACAAACAGAATATTTCACCAGCATCATTTTTTTTTTGGTATTGTTACTATTACTGTTGTTATTATAAGACTTACAAACTTATTTATTTTCTGCAGAGATATTTAGCACCCAGCCCCAGAAGAAATGCAAATATTCACAAGCACAGAACAGTTCTTTTCCTAGTACTTTCATGAGGAAGATAAGACTCTATACCAACAACCTCAATATCAGCTCCCTTTTCATAGCAAGAAATAAACTATAACGTAGAGCTACAATTCTGAGTCTTTCTTAGGGTACAAAATATGAGAAAATGTGTGATGCATTTGAATACTGAAATTAGTGGTTTGAAAAACTTCATAAAACCTGAACTTGCCATCTTGACCTACTGCTGCCCTAGAGGTACAGCAGAGGACACCCGGGCGCCCTGAGGACTCCTCGTCACACCCCTTCCTGTCAGGTCTACAACAAGACTGTAGCTTTAACAACACGTTAGGTATTAGATTAACTGTAAATTACCCCCTATATTTAATTTTGTTGCATGAAGAGTGTGTGTTTACTGTAATGGTTTAATTTATTTTTAAAGAGAACTTGAAAGATTTTTCTCAGGATTGTAGCTAAAAACAGAGTGAATGCATGTAATGGCGGAGTGATCCTTTGGAGCTGAAATGGGTAGAAAATATAAAAGGAAAGCCCCAACAAAAATCCGACTGGAGTCTGTCTTCAGAGACAGAAAGAAAACGGCTCAACAAATCTTCAAAGGCTTTTATCTTCCTAGGGATAATGACTTATTTCTAGGAAAAACTCTGTTTTTCTAAAGATCATTGCCTGAATGTTTCTTTTTTTTTTTCCTACAACACCTTATTCAACTAGTTACAGAGCACAACATATGTTGCCTAGATTGAGTACATTTGTTACAGAGTGCAGTCAAGAGAGGGGACCCCAAATGGGCATTTGGAATGGGGTCCAGAACTCAAGGTGTTCAGAAAATATTAGGATGTCTTCACCACTCCCCCCAGGTGTGGGTGGGGGGAAGGGACAAATGGAGCAGGCCCATTGAGAGCTGTTTTACATAGCAACAGCCTTGCAGCTAACCTCTGATGTGGTCATTTAACATATCTATAACCTCTGACTGGTTACATAGATATGTTAAATAGCTGTGGCCACACTCTGAGCCAGGGGCATGGAAGTAACTTCCCCACCAAGATGTAACTGGGGGGACAGGTCCCCCAAGTTACAGCGCCTGCATGGGAGCTCAGAGATGATTGGTTCCATGACATGGGGCCACACCTGCCCAGACCTACAAAGGCAGCCAGAAAGGCTGGAAAGAATGGGAGATTGAGGGCAGGTGTGGTAGAGTGTGGAAGGAGTCGGAAATGAGGCAGCAGAGAAAGATTGGCGCGGGGATTTAAACCCAGACACGGCTGCCACTGGGAGAGAACCGCACAGCTTTGGTAGAGTGGAGACTCCTGCAGCCCTGTGAGAGAGAGAATCAGCATGCAGCTTTAGCAGAGAACCACCACTCAGCTTTGGCAGAGTGGCGACCCCCACCTCCTTGCAGCCATTGAGGTGGGGAGAACCGTGTGGCTGTGGCAGTGCAAAGAGGATCACAGCCATTGAGGAGAGAACCACGCGGCTTTGGCAGAGTGGAGACTCCCGTGGCCCTGGGGGAGAGAGGACCACATGCCTTTGCCAGAGTGGGAACCCCCACAGCATTAGTAGGGGGAACCACCACCCGACTTTAGCAGAGATCCCTGCGACACAACTGAAGGTGCTGGGAACCGAGGAAGGTCTCCCAGCTGACAAGGATTACTAGTAACCAGGAACTGCCTGAACCAAGGACTTCTATTTCTTTTCCTGAGATACGGTACCCCAGACTGGGCAAAGGGGGAAGGAAGGACTGTGTGTTTGTGGGTGTTTTAAGAGACTTCGGGATTTTGACGACATTAGGTCACTACTTTAAGTTTGTATAGCATTAAATAATCATTTCCTTTCCTTGTCACAGATCTCTGGCATTGAGAGACATCTTTCCTATAGACGGCAGACATAACGGACCTGGGGTTTTCTTTCGGGTAATAGTATATTGCCTTTGGCCCCACTTTGGCCCCCCTTGTTGTTCTATAACACATTTGTATTGTAGTGTGGAAACAAACTCATTTTAAAGGCAAGAAAATTTAGTGTCCCACTCCAAAATTTGATAGACCCTAAGCAAATTGTAAAGTCTCTCTTGGTCTCATCTTCATTTTAACATGGGGATAATACAACTTTGCTTATATGTAGGTTATAAGAATTCAGGGAGATAATGAAAACTTATTTGTATTGTAATATATAATTCTTAGATGTTATTATTAGGATTATGTTAAGGGCAACAGAAGTAGCTATGTAAAAAGAAAGTAAGTTTGGGGGAACAGAATTTCTGTCTTGATTGAATTTCCCTCCACTGCCTCTGTCCAGGCAAGCTGATTAACAAAAGAAAAAATCACACCTCAATTTAATTTTTAATATTCTCTGGGCAAGAGTTTCTTTTCCCATGGCTACTGATGATGTGAACTGTACTATCAGGCATAAACTCTGTATTTATTCATTTTACACAAGAATATTATCACCACGACCACTAAAGATGTTATTGTAATCATATAGCTCTTATCTGAAGGTAAGCTGAATAAAAAGTGTGTCGGGCCAGGGGGAACAAGCTGCAGTAGTTTCGTCTTAATGAATTGTGACTGCCTCCTTGTGATGACTTTTAAATAAGTATTCACAAACATTTGACTTAATAGTTAATTCCAGAACCCCTTGTTAGTCAATCAAGTCTTTTCACCTAAGGAAAAGATCCTGTAACTAACTACAGAATGTTGTCCAAATCACAATGCAAATTACAGATTTCTCTGTCTGCTCCTTAGAAATTCAGTTCCTACTGGTTTTGCCAGGAGTCGATATCTGAGAATGCTTCAACTCATTAATAGCTTTTTCAAAGCACCTTGTATATATCTTAAGATAGGAAAGTCATGGGTCTACTTTTAAAAAGCTTACCCATCAGGTCCCAAATACAGCTGGGACACATTGGGTTATAAGTGACAGATACTTAAATTAAACTAGTTTAGCAAAAACCAACAATGACAAAAAAGCAAACAACAAAAACATTTATTGGGAGGATACTAGAATATCTCACCAAATCTCAAGAAGTTGAACAACCAACCACTCTAGATGATTCGCTGGGCAAAAAGCAAGGTCTCCAATTATCCGAACTTCATACGTGAGACTATCAGACCTCATTCAGTAAACACAGCTGAGACTAAAAGATTCAGAGAAATGTGCTGATGTGTCCACCACTCTGGGGGCTATCGAGCCTCTGTGACCAGCACAAACACTGGGTGTCTGTGACTGTACAGAGTGCAGGGGCTCAGGTGAGCTGGCAGCCACCCCAAAGGGGCCCCATCTCTTGTGGTACACTTCTGGACTCCTTTGTATGAGGCCTGAAGTGACACTACAGCATTCCAACATACGGCTTAACAAAATGTGAACTCTAACAAAAAAAATTGAGAGTAGCAATTTAGTTATGCACACAGCTAATTAAGTAGATAAGTGGATTAAATAATGAAATAATGAATAAGGGAAGCTTACTGCATTTGTCATTCATTCCTTTATTTACATTGTATCTAAAAGGAAAAATTCAAGCAAATATCCAGGGACATAGCATTACTGTAAAGAGGGATATTTAATGGGTTAAATTATTTTAAAATTAAGTGTAAGATATTGTTGCTATTGAAATAGTCTTCTCTCTAACAACTCTTGACTCTAAATATATTAAATTTACTTATATTTCTCCTATATACAATTCCTAAATTATTTAAAAATTCATTTGTTCATTCAAACTACAATCGAATAACCATCAGTTAGGATTTTGAAAACTACTAAAGTCTTGATACTAGGAATTTGGTTATCAAATAGAGATTTTTGGAAAAGGTATAAGATGAGTTTTACTGTATGCATTATTAACACTTTAAGCATTTCAATAATCTGAATAATATGCATGGTTTTGTTTCCCTTATATAGAACAGTAATACATCAGAATTACTGGAATGAATTTTCTACAATTCAACCTTGATGGTAAAGAATGAAATATATTATTATTGTCACTCATATTATTAATCAACAAACTAATGTTCTTTCCTTAATTGTAACCACTCTGCAAAAAGAGCAGCTTCCATATTCTAGGCACTATGAAAGGCCCTCCCTATAACATACAAAGGAAGGAAGACATGTCAGAAGGACACAGGAGCACTATCCATCCACACATAACTCAAAGGGCGACAATGTCCTTAAAATCTAATCAGGACTTCTTGGGTCACCTGTCTCATATTTTGTGAGAATCCCAATTAGCCTAAGATTTCTGAAAACCCTAAGCCTTCATGTTCTTCTAGTGAGCTCTGTCTCTAAGCTCAATCTTCTGCAGAAACTATCTCCTCCTCTCGAACACAGCACATGTACCATGTGCAGACCAAGACAAAAACAACTTGCTTTCTTTGGCTGCCCCCAGACTTCTGATTTCAGATATTGGCATGTTCTGGGACTTGCCTGTACACTTGTGATTTCAGAGGATTTTTAAATCACAACAACACAAATGCCCTGATTTTTAAGACATGTGTTTCTCTCTTTATTTATGAAGTGTTTAAGAAAAATGAGAAAAAAAATGATTTACATATTCACCTACAAAATTGAAATTTAACATAGTTAAATGTAATCCAGGAGCTTCAAAACATTATTTCCCACACTCTGTCTTCAACATCCCAAGTAAGAATCTCACAATAGATAAAATTCTAAAAGCTAAGCTATTATTGTTTTATCTCAGCCAAATACCCTCTTTCTCTCTCCCAATTTCCTAATTAACAACAACAACAACAAAGGTGTAGATTTACCTTTGGGTTTCATGAATTCATCCTGAGTTTAAGGTTGCATATATGTTTAATTTTCTCAGAAAGACTGGTGAAGAGCAATTCATCAGGCTACTTTAAACTAATTAAGGAGCATAAATTTCCATAGAACTGTAATAAACTAATTAACTACTGTGTTTGTACATCTGTGTTTTAATTAGCACACATTCCATTGTAACTCTGAGGTCTGATTGCCTTTATTTTATTAATCAAACTCAATTTCTGGGAGATGTTACCTTAAACAAGGCTTTCAGTAAGAAAATGCTGGAGTAATTTGAATAAAACCTACTGATCCAAAATATATCACTTATTCCACTATGCTGAATATTGGCCCAAACCCCACATCTACTTAGGAATAAATCCTCAAAACATGATGACATACTTTTCCTTCAAGAGCCACTACAGGCTTACTCTGTGGCATGAAAGAAGCTTTGAAAATTCAACTTATCCTTGAAACTGGAAGAAAAGTTTTCAGCCCAGTAATGCCAAATGACTTCTCCCATAATTATCAAAGATTCATCAAATTTCTCAGCTCAAGTCTTTAACTGGATTCATTTGGAGGCAATAGTTTCTTTTTCTTTTCTTTTCTTTTTATTATAAGATTGGAAAAAAAATTTAATTATTTTATTGTTGTTCAATTGCAGTTGTCTGCATTTTCCCCTCACCCCAGCCAAACCCACCTCTCTCCCTTGTTTCCACCCTCCCTTGGTTTTGTCCATGTGTCCTTTATAGTTGTTCCTGAAAACCCTTCCCCGCCTTATCCTCTCCAACCTCCCCTCTGGTTACTATCAGATTGTTCTTAATTTTAATATAGTTTCCAATGCTACTTGGAGGGAAAAGGGGGAAAAATTGGGACAATCCTAATAGAACAACAACATGAAATTATTTTAAAAAGTACCTGCCACATCAGCTTTACTAATAAACAAGTATATCTCATCACATTAAAAAATAACAAAAAGTAACACTGGTCTGTTAATAAATAACAAACATTTAGAAATTATTAATATCTCAAGCTATTGAGAAATGATTCTTAGTAGTTATAAAAATCTGCATATATTTGACCTTTGCCAATATTAAGAAGGATTTATAATATTTATGTTTAGTGGCAAAATACTAGTAAACAGATTTAACTTGCTAACAAGTTGAATGCTGGACTTCAAAGATTTTTGACATTTGGAAGAGACCTGAGTTCATGTAGTTAAACCTATCTGATGTGGGCCCCTGCAGGTACTCATTCAGGTTCTCCTTGCTTCATTCTAGTGACTACAAATTCACTGTTGCTTTCATTAAATTTATGTGCAGCTCTGATTTTAGGGGTGGGGAAAGTGTTGAAAAGTTGGGTAATTCTGAGCACATATCCTTCCTAACTTTTTTCACCTCCTAGGCAATTAATGAAGCTGGTGGCAAAGGCCCCACCCAGCACCATCCTGGGCTGCAGGGATCATAAATCATTAGTTACAGGTGGCCACTATGCCTTTCTTGTGCCACCACCCACTGGTCATAGGTCTGCCACTGATCATTGCTTGTTAGTCAATTTTCTGAAGACACAGCAGTAACCACCTATCCTTTTTTGGTACTTTCCTAAATTTGTCATTTTCCAGACTCTTTGAGAACATTTCTTCCATTTTTGAAAATTTCGACTTCTTGAACCCATCCCCAAAGTGGACTCCTAATTAAACAGGCCATTGTCCTTAGCAATATGAACCCCAAGCCTATTTGGACCTTCCAAACATTTTATGAATTATCCAAGTCTTTTGAGTTATTCCATTTCTTCTTTTTTAAAAAAAATTCTCTCCTGAGGATATGTTTATTGATTTTTATAGAGAGGAAGGGAGAGAGAAATGAGAGACATTGATGGGTTGCCTCCTATACATGCTCTAACTGGGGTTCGAACCCACAGCCTAGGTATGTGCCCTCACCCGAGACAGAACCCACAGTCTTTTGGTGTACAGGACAATGCTCCAACCAAATGAGCTGCCTGGCCAGGGAAAGTTATTCCATTTCTGCTTAACGCCGCCTAAGTATGCAACCAAGAATCATGTCTGAGACACATCTGAAACCTCTCTTAAAGTTTGATCCTTTACCCTACCAAATTCCCTAAGCTGTACAACAGCTGACCAATAAAGTTTATACTCCTTTTTTTCCATAAAAAATAAATTGAAGACAGTTCCTAGACCTCTCCTTCCCATCCTACCCACTCATCCCAACTTACCATCATAATCAGCAAGCCAAACATCATTGGTTATTTCATCTGACACTTAACACTGTGTAATTTGGCTTCTAGACTCTTTATAGGTATGGGTAGGCTGAACCAGGAATTCTGGGGCTTATAACTCACATTGGAGAGCTTATTTTGTCTACAATGTAAATATACTGATCCTTTTTTTTAACAAAATGTTTAATACTGTTAAATGTCATCAATTTCCGATAGAAGTTTTTGGTATGTCTCCTTTGGCTCTGCTTTAGCAGTCCGTTTCAAAAAATTACAGCAGCCCACTACGATGGCTATACTGAAAAAGACAGAAAATAACGACTGTTGGCAAAGATGTGAAGAAACTGGAACCCTCAGTGGTGCAGCATCTTTGTAAAAGAGTTTGGCAGTTCCTCAAAATGCGAAGCCCAGAATGACCACACGGCCCAGAATTTCTATTCCTAGTTATTTACCCAAAGGAAATAAAAACATATGTCCACACAAAAACTTGTACACCACTATTCATGATAACATTCCCAATAGCCCAAAGTCAAAACAACCCAAAAGGCCATCAACAGAAGAATGGATAAATGAGATGAGATATAGCAATACAGTGGGATATTATTTGGAAGTAAAAAGGAATGAACTAATGATGCATACCACCCCATGGATGAACCCTGAAACATTATGATAAGTGAAAGAAGCCATCCACCAAAGATCATATATTTATAGTTCCATTTCTATGAAATGGCCACCCCAGGAAAATCTGTAGAAACAGAAAGTCTATGAGCTGTTTCCTAGGGCTGTGGGGTCGGGGAACATGGGGAGTGACTGTGAATGGTCACAGAGGTTCTTGTGGAGGGGACAAGGTTTTTGAAACGAGATTGTTGTGATGGTTGCACAACTTCGTGAATATACTGGGAACCACTGAATTAGGTGAACAGTATGGTGAGTTATATTTCAATAAGCTGGTTTTTAAAAAATTGTCTCAGGATATATAGAATCATAAGACTTAGAAGTAGAGAAAACTATAGGGATGCTCTAATACAACTGACTTATATAAACATGGAAAAATGAGTTAGTCAGGTACCAACTTCTACAGAGTGAATTACCTCAAAACTTACTGGCTTAAACGTATAATAATTATTTATTTTGGCCATCAACGTACAAATAATAGTGAGGACAGATTGCTTTTCCTCCATATGACATCAGCTGGGGCCCTTGACCTGGGGCTCCACTGAAGGTGGCTCATTGGAAATGCTGGCAAGTTGGTGCTGGTGTCAGCTGGGAGTTTAGATGGTCCTAGGCACTCGCAAATAAAAAGTAAAAATATACACAAAATCTCCCAAATACAAAGGAAATACAAGGCAAGCAAATAACTGAATTGCTCCACACTCTGGGGAAAAGTATATTTTCAAAGGGTAGTTAAAATTATTGAAACAGATATTCAACAATCATTTGGCATAACTGCATATAAACAAAAAGATTGGGTATTTGTGCGTTTTTAAGTGAAGCTGATGATTCATGTGCAAACATGGTTACTGTTTGTTTTTTTCCTTTTGCTAAAATAAGGCACACTAGTCTAGTTTGAGGGAAAAATATACTCGCCCATATCATTTATTAATGAAGGATAGGCTTAAGCTAATGTACCTCACATTAAGCTGAAAACACCTCACTGCAACCAATTAAATGAGTTTCGATTCAAGTTGTTTATAGAGGAAATTTCATTTCAGAGACCTGGAATTTATCAATGTAAATGGGCTAATTCTGAAACCACGCAAAGTTAGCTCACAGGGTTAGGCAGAGATCCAATATAAACATTAAACTAAGAGTAAAAGAATACGATCAATATAAGAACGGAGATGAGACCCTTGTTACACAACCACTGAGGGTTTTCATCACAATCACACAAAGCATTCTGTGGAGATAAAACAGAATAGGAGAACACAACAAATTAATTCATGAACTCACACCCTCCACACAAACATTGAACATGTCGCTTGTGCCTGCCCTGGCTCCGGGGACTGGCGAGCGAATGTTAGGAGGGGAGACCTGGCCACAACCCTAATCCATAAATAATCCAATAAAGTTAGGTATTTTACAGAAAAACATACTACAGTTGTTAATTACTATTAGTAGTGATAGCAGTATATATGCCTAGGACTAAACCATTTCATTTCTGTTCAATGCAGGCACAACAGTGCAGGACAGGTTTTCAGTATAAGGTTTCCACACAACCACCAAAGCTCCCAGCATGGTCATTTCTTATCTCGAGGCCCCAGAAAGGTGGAGTGACCATATTGCTACACCATTATTAAAGCTGAGTTGTTGGAAGGTGTCCCAGTGGAGGGCTGAAATGCTATTCCTAATAAAAAACAGAATTCCCAAAACAGAGAGAATGCATATTCTAGATTGTTAATTCTAGTAATAATTTAGTAATAAGCCTTGTCTGGTTTATGACAAGGCGAATTCAGGCCTCTGAGAAGTAGTAGAGCCCGTGTTATTATTTACTAAAAGTGTCTGTGTTTGCTGATAGGTGGTCTGGGTGCAGAGCTGATATCTGTCTGCATGGGGGGCTTCTGCTTGGTTCAGGCAGCAGGTGTGGGCACACACCAACAGGGCCACAGCCGTACTTCAAAACCTACAAAGCAGCTCGGATTTGAACACCCTGGGCTGACATACCAGAGCAGAAGAGATGCCAGCCTCAGAATGTTCATGGACTTGCCTATACTTGCCTAAAACAACTATGGAATCATCTTGGTGCTTGGACTTTTATGTAATTCTGAGTTTTAAGTGTGTACACAAATTATTCATCCAGCAGACCTTCCAGGATGTGTAAGCTGGAGAATGTATTCCCAGATAACTAAAGATATGAACTTGGTGAATAGAGCTATTTAGTACTGGCTACTTTAAATGCTGAAGGATATCTGTCAAAAGTGGTATTTGTTTGTTTTTGGTTTTACTCATACTGAGTGTGTTCTCCTAATAATTAGGCAAGGGATCCAGTTCCTTCTGGAGGCCATGAGTAGAATGTGTAAGTCAGAGCTTATCATCGGCCAAAAAGGAGGGTGCTGATGTTCACTGCTCTGTGTAAGCAGGACACATAGCTGCCTCCTTCAGAGCTCTCAGCATGAATCTGCACATTCCTTTAATAACTGCAGCTGAGTGACAGCATCTTGAACATGATCGATGGGCTACCTTGGGCATGTTTACCTGGGTTCCCAATGCAAGCTAGAGAAAACTTCCATCCAAGCCACTGACTCTCAGAAACAGGAATGTTGGAGAAAAGCAATGTAGTATTTACCCCACAGTACTGTCTTCCTCACACATCTTCTCTGCAAACATGAACAATGAGGTATGTACGTTCCTTGGACTCTTTTTGTTTGGACTCTCATTAACAATTCCTTCAGACTCAAAAAATAATATGTCAGATTAAATTAATGTAAAGTTACACACACCCTTTTCTTAGTTTACTAAGAGCCAGATGGACAAGGGCACTGTTTAACTTGAAATCAACAAACCCTTGGTCATAGAGAAACTTTTCTCTTTGGAAGAAGATAATATAATAAATAAATCAGAAACCCATTTTAAGCCCTGGCTGGCATAGCTCAGTGGATTGAGCGCAGGCTGCTAACCAGGCATTGCAGGTTTGATTCCCAGTCAGGGCACATGCCTGGGTTGCACGCCATGGCCCCCAGCAACCCCACACTGATGTTTCTCTCTCTCTCTTTCTCCCTCCCTTCCCTTTCTAAAAATAAACAAATAAAATCTTAAAAAAAAAAGAAACCCATTTTATACTTAAATTATGAGACAATGTAATATAATGAAAGGAGCACTGGATTCAGGGTAAAATCATCTAACTCTTTATTTCAATTATATAGCAGTTTCCTATAGGGCTTTTGGTAGGTAAACAGTATTTTTAAATCATCAGTTTCTTTAATCATAAATAGAAAATATTATACAAAGTAGTAAAAAGTAATTAATTATATACATGATGAAATTTTTACATACAGATTTTATAGAAATACATATCAATTTTGTAAAATATATAAATTGTAAAGAAATTGAATGTGTCCTTTTAAAAAATGTTATTACTTTGAGATGCTATTTAACATTGTTTCTTATTCTATAATTCCTACCATATTTGGTTTAGTTTATCTGAATATTGAACATGGTTTCCCCATTTACTCCCTCTAGAATATTCTGTTTATTAAATTCCTACTCTATACAAACCCTGTATAGGGCACTGACTGTTCTACCCAGGGGCTCCTGCTTTGTAAGTACCGCCCATGGCTCTTATCAGTAATTAAAGAGTACGTATCTTCCCAAGGAGTTCCTAAGGGTCTTTAAACCCTTTCTCAAAACTTGGCCCCAGGCAGCTTCTGTCAAAGTAGACCCAATGATTTATGTACCAGGAAGTATGACCTGTCATTTTTTTTTTTTATTTTGAGAAAACTGAATTAACCTAAGAGATCAACAAAGATGGAAAAGTTAAATAATATTGTAATATTAATTAATTCACAGTGATTCATAGTTCATAGCCACTAGAAAAATGTTTAAAAATATTTAATGATATAAAAAATACTCTTGTTATAATGCTAAATATATCAAGCATAAATATTTATAAAGGAAAATAAATCATTGTATAAATTATACAGTCACACAAAAATCTTAGAAGGAAATCTGCCTGAATCTTAGCAACAACCTCTAGTAGCAATATTATTCTAAATAAAATTGTCACCTTCGTTCCTGAGTTTTTTAACTTTTCTACAATGTGCATGAATTATTTTATAATGGAAAATTCATAAAAATTATTAAAATACCACATTTAAAATATTTAATGTGATTTTACATATAAATATTTAACAATGAATTCTAATGATAAATACAAAAGAGCCATTAGAAATGCAGTATAATATCATATTACAAACTGCTCATATTAAAAGCTTATCTTCTAAGTTAGCATATCAAAGATTAGTCCTTTTTTATTTTTCCCATCATAGCCTCTAGCCCCCTAAAAACTTAGCAAGAAAATCCTTCAAAGGGGAAAGAACAGATCACTAATGAATTAATTCTTAGAAGACAGCTTGAGCTGATTTAAAAGATAAGTACATATATGTCTTAAGAAGATTTACAAACTAATATTTTAAAGGAAAAGTTGAGTTTTAGCAGCAAAGTCAAAATAACTTACCAGCAAGAATAGGAGACACATAAGGAAGCACCAGGGGGTAGGGAGAACGAAGATGATCTATTACACTTCCAGACTTATTCACTCATAACTGAACCTCTAAATTAATTCCCAAAATCTTACACAAGTGGTTTATGACCCTTGATTTTCCTTGGTCTCTAGTTTCAACCATCATTTTTTTTTGTGATGCAAAAGATCCTCAAAGAAGCAGACCCACTTCAAACCCAGCAGCCTTTCCTTCCCAGTTGGAACTCCAGAACTTGACATAAACCACCTATTTTCCACATAGACACTGAAAACAGTACGGTGATAGCCAGAGGAAGGCGGTAGGGAGACACAGAAGAGGGCAAAGGGGCCATAAGTGGGGATGGAAAGAGACTTTACTTTGGGTGATGGGTGCATGATGGAGTATGCAGATGATGTTTCTTTGAGTTGTACGCTTGAGCCCTACATGGTTTTGTTAACCAGTGCACCCTGATAAACTCAATAAAAAAAGCAAAACAAAAAACACCTGTTTTTGTTCTTCACCCTTCTGGAAGTCTAAAGAGCAAATGTGATCAGTCTACCTACAGCTGCCAGCCATCCTGTGCATATAATATTCACAAGGCTTTCTGACCTGGGATGACTCTGGGCTCCGTTCTTTCCTTGTTATGAACTATACCATTGATCAGGACCCAGTTCTACAGCTTCTCGTTCTATTCCACATTGCGCCTTCATATCTCAAGCCACCTTGAAAATGACAATGCTCCTGATATGGTCTCTGTTCTAGTAATAAAAGTAGAGTGAAATTATGTTTTTCATAAAGTATTTCCCATATATATCTGACTTGAAACAATACATTAAAAACTATCAATGAAGTAATTGTCATTACAATTGTTATATATGAAGAGAGTTCAACTGGTGACATTATATGTATAATTCTTTTCTTCTCTGACTAAATGAATATAAAGTTCACTAGCCTTTGCAGATAATCCTCCTCTATTTCTTGACCTTTCCCAGAGGTGTTTTAATTTCCTTTTTTCATGGATAATAATTGTGTCATTACTTTCATAATATGCTTTCCAAAACATAGTCTGGAAATTGATTAACAGTTATATGTCATTTTCCACATTTTGTTATCAGAAACTATTGCTGCACATTATGGTAACATGAATAATGCTGAAAGATTTTGCAGTGATATGTGGCACTGGAAGAATACTAATTAAGGAAGCATTTTATAACATGTTTCTTTTCAATACTAGTCTTGTTATACAGAGCTAATTATGTTAAAAATTATAAATGTAGAAGCTAAATAAAAATAAAGGCATGCTAGCCTCACATGAGTCAATGTAAAAAAATCAAGATTTCATTAGACTTTTTTTGGCTTAGAAACTTTTTATTTTTTCATTATTTTATTGTTGTTCAATTACTGTTGTCTGCATTTTCCCCTGAACACTCCCCCCAGCACCCCAGCCAAACCTCCCTCCTTCAAGATTTCATGAGATTTTACATAAGATGCATCTTTTTAAATGCCCAGTGCCTTCTTATGACACCCTATATGTAAAGTACTCCGTACAACAGTTTTTCCAATAATGAAAGCTCAGAAATGCCTTTATTCTTGCTTTTCTACAGTAAGCATAATACTAAAAATGATTAAAAGCAAAAGAACTTCTGTGTTACTACCTAAATATCATCAATATCCTACCTATACAATGGTACTAAAAGTTCCCCTAAAACCAAGAATATGATTTACAGTCTTTGTGGAATTTAAAGAATAAGAGAAATTGCTGTAGAAATCGTGTGTCCGTCATTATAAATGCTTTCATTTTAAGAAATGTTTTTATCAGTATAAATTATTTTGAGTTTGATCATTTAAGGACTAAAGAGTTTTCTTAAATTTTTATGTTAAGTTTTTAAATAGTTTATGGCTCTTTTTAAATGTTTGTTATGTTTATTTTTAACTCCACTGCTAATTACTTTAAGGTAAACTCTAAATGCATATATCACTCAAAGGAAGCACAGTTCTAGGCAGTAGACACTTGATAAACACAATGTAAGAAATGCAATGAATAGGCACATTTGTATATACTGCTACCGACTTAGAAATTTACTATTTCATCTATTCAATACTAAGTATACTTGGCTGGTAGACTTATTATAAAAAAAAAAAAACAAAACATTTACCTGAGTCATAATAACTTAAAAGATCAATGAACTACTTGAGCTCTACAGGTTTTAAAAATGCCCCAGTAATTTTTCTAACTTATGTAAGAAGACCCATTAGATGCTAAGTTTAGAAGCATTGGTGATCAAGTAAAACACTGATCCACTGAAGAAAATGAAATATTATTTTGAAACAAGTATATTTTTAGGAAAGTCATGATTTTCTTAAGAGTTAAGTAGTATATATTTAAGATAAAATACAAAGACCAATGTTACAGAGCATGAATGAACGTAAATTCTTATCTAATGGCATAGCTCAACATTTTAACAATTTTTAGAGTATAAACACACAAATGAAGATCCAAAGACTACTACTCGCAGGCAAATCACGAGCAAACGTGTTTGTATGAATATTCTCACACTCAGGAGGCCATCCGGGTCTCCGCACTGACAAGCGGCCGGAGCTATTGCTCATGCTCAGGCTCTGGCGTCCCCACGGCTCTGCCGTCATTCGCACTCGGACTTTCACAGAGCCCACAGGGAGCTTTCTCTCTCATTTCTTGTTCTGATCTCACTTCCCAGAGTCATGACCCAGGTCTTGAAATTAACTGTAATGACTGATTGATTGACTGACTGATTTAATCTTTATTGTATATTTTCCATTACCATTTAGACATTAACTATAATTATTTTTAAATTCTTGATTTCAAGCCCAAGGTTCTCAAGCTATCACTATCTGTACGGATTTGCTCTGTGAAGCCACGGTCCCTATCAATTTTTCTGTCTTTATCCCCTTTCAATCAGTGTCTATTCCAAGATCCATCATTTTAATCACTCTCTTCCATCCTTTATCTTCATTGCCTCCCCCTTTTCACCTTGGCTCAGTTCACAGACTCCAAACAGGCTGCTGTGCCTATCTGATGACAGGGGAAGTATCACACCTTTCTAGTCCAAGCCGTCAGTGCATCTGCCATCACGTAGTTCGTCTCTCTCCTATCCTCACAAATGAGTCACATTTGCTCCAAAAAGTCATTTCCTTCACTGTTGTACTGGATACTATTCACTCTCACCTACTCAGTGACCTTTCCCCTGAAATTATCCCCCTTTCCCAAGCATCGGTGATGTCTCCTCTTCTTGGTCACTGCCATCATCAGAGGAATATCTCCTGTCCTTAAAATAAGTCCTTCAACCATGTCTGTAATAAATGTTATCGATCACCTTTCTCAATTATTTATCCAAATAATATGACTGGGATATCTCATGCCCAAAGTCCTTCACCACCTCCTCTTCTGGTGAAGGACACTCACTTACAGGAGAGGAAATGGGGATTGGTATCTCTCTCTTAAAGCTCCAGGGGGCATGGATGGAACTGGAGAGCATTGTGCTAAAGAAATAAGCCAGGTGGTGTGAGGGACAAATACCCTATGATCTCACCTTTAACTGGAACATAATCAACAAAAGAAAAAAAACAATCAAAATATAACCAGAAACATTGAAATTAAGATCTAACAATAGCCAGAGGGGAGGGGGGAGGGGATTGTGGGGATAAGGGTTTTCAGGAACTACTATAAAGGACACATGGACAAAACCAAGGGGGAGGGTGGAAGCAAGGGAGGATGGTGCGTTTGGGTGGGGAGGGGAATGGTGAGGAGAAAATACAGACAACTGTTAACTGAACAACAATAAAGTGATGTATAAGAAAAATAAAATAAAATGAAGTTCCAGAGGAGGAGAGATGTAAGAACTGCTAGAAATGAGATGATCAGAAATATGGTGAATTTCCCACCAAGTGTGGCAGAATTCAAGGTTCTATTAATGTTGATATAAAAGTGTAAAATTCACCAGTTAAAAAGTAATCAAAATGGGAAATTATAACAAAGAAAGAAATCAATAAACAGCTTTTCATTGAGCAACCCATGGCTGCTGCATTCAAAGACACTAAGGCTCACTTTACAAATATCTTAGTCATCATTCCATGCAATGCTATATGAGGTGTATTTTGTGACTTAGGGTTTGCATGACTTAAGTTTCATTGTATGGTTATAAATTAGGATATGTTTCTATGCAATGTTAACTGCTTGCCTAAAAACCTGTGTTCTTAGTCTCATTAACAGTTTTTTCCAATGAATTCTATCAGAGAGTTTTCTTATATACACAGTTTTTATTACCCTTTATTGTGCTTTACCAATATAACATGCTCTGTGTGTTTAATGAATGAGTAAATCAAGTATGTGACCTACCTAGTAGAGTTCAGAATATATGTTTGCTATGACAGAAGATGACTTCATCCTGCAGAACTGACCTGCAAGGAGACAGGGCTACAGTAGTACAGAAGTGTGATGCCAAAAAAAAATTTAGTTGAAACTCCCTAAATTAATAAATAGGATTTTTACGAAAGGAAGCTATTTCTCATTAGTACACAAAAAGGACTGGGAAAATAATATTATTTAATTGAACAGATTTATAAATATATTTTGCATATAACATTAAGAATAATAACGAAAAAAGGGAAAGAACTCATGGGCACAGACAACAATGTGGTGATTGTGGGGGGAAAGAGGGTGGGTGGAGTTGGGATGGAAGAGGGTATGGGGAATAAAATAGTAATAAAAATACAATAAAAATGTAAAAAATAGAATTATAGAATGTATTAATCTGTAAAGTCACTTTCCCTTAATCTGGCTAATCTCTTTAAAAAATATATTTAACTCCAAAGATGACAGTCTATACCTGATGAAAAGAGAAGAAGGAAAGCTTAAGAATAATTTAGGACAAAAAAAAAAATACATACAGGGACAGAGTGATGGTTTCTATCAGGTGACACCAAGAAAGTCTAAGGACTTGGCTGCTTGTTGATTTCTGCCTTGAAAAGGACGGACACCACACACGGGGCTTGATGCCCAAGCCTCTGGTTTGAGTGTTTCGGGTTGCTCTATCTGCGCTTCCCAGGACAGATTATTATTCCTCCGCACCCTACTTATCTGCCACAAAGAACCTCATACCTTTGCTGTCCAAACACGAACAATGGATTTATGTTAATTATTAGGAAAAAAAAAACTCTTCACAATACATTTTTACTAAATTTTCATCAAGGATTTGGAGAGGCTATTTTACATCCAGGACTACATTTTTTTTGCTTTAAGCAACTTACCGCTCTCTCAACCACAGATATCAATATTTCAGCTAGAGGAATATTTCCTAATATCCAACTAATATTTATTCCAGTTTCCCAATTCTTTTCCTGTGTCTATTTCTCTTCCTAATTCTACATGTCCTCTGTCCACTCCCACCTCCATCAAACTGAAAACACATATGGTAACCAAAGCTAATAGGTTCATTGATTTCTTTCTACACTTTTGTAGAAGCTCATAAACATATACGAATAAAACATATTAACTGTTTTTTTTTTAAAAAAACAAGACAATACAATTCTATGCCATTTACTTTCTAAAGTCCTCAGGAATTTCTTCAAAGTTTAGATGTATGGCTCTAATTCATTTTTATTGATAACAATATAGAAAAGATATATCTTTCATATGAAGGACTTTACATAAAAGATATATATCATTATTCAACTCTTCATCATTTGATCAATATTGTTTTATGTTTTTCTATTCCAAATAATTTAAAAATTCAATTTTATAATTAATTTTAGGTCACTGATGAGCATATTAGAGCGAGAAATGTTCATTGGTTATTTGAATATTTTTCCTCTGTGAATTGCTTATTTATATTTTTTGCCTGGTTTTCTATTTTATTTCTCTTTTTCTTATCAACATTGGAAAATCTTACTATATTAATGATATCAGCACTTTGTCATATTTGTGGCACACACATTTTCTCTTGGCCAATTTTTCTACTTTTCATGTTGAATTTTTTCTTGTTAATCTTGGTTGTTACACTGCCAACTTGCATCAACCATTCATGTATGGTTTCTGAGTTCCTTTTCATGATAAAGAGCCTTTCCCACTTGTAATTTATATAAATATTTTTCAATGTTTTTCTAATATGTTCATAGTTTAATTTATATAGTTACAATGCTTTACCTTTGCGATTTATTTCTGTATATATTGTGAGTTAAAGGCTTTAATTTTCTTCCAGATGGTTAGTTGATTATTTTAATAACATCTAAAACATTGCTTTGTACTAAACAGAAATACTTTAAATACATATACACTCTATATTATTTGAATCTGTTCTGAATCCTCAGTTATGCCCCACAAAAAGATCATTTTCTATATCGGGGTAATTGAACACTACTGTGATCAATATGATTTGTAAAGGTCTATCAAAATTTTCCTTGGACTCATATATATTTATGTTTTCATGTGATCTTTAAAATAATTTGGGTCTATTTGACAAAGAAACAAACCATTGGCCACAGCTTCCTCATTACAACTGCCTAAATCTATACATTAACTTGGGAGAGTAATATTTGTATGACATTAAGCTTTCCTACCCAGGACTGCAGCATGCCTTTTCGTTTACTCTGAATCATTTTGTGTCTTTTGACAGAGTGTTATCGTTTTCATCAGACAGATCTGGAAGTTTTCTTGTTAAATTTATGCCGTGTGTTTTATATTTTGTCACCACGCTAAATTTAGTGGCCTAGTGGGGCTTCCAAATCATACCAAAGTAAGAAGCCATGACATGGCCCAGCTATAACAAAGCAGTATCCTGTGTATGGATACAAGGGGCATGAGCCTTGCTCTCCTTTTTCACTGCTTCTGAAAAATAATCAGAAAACTCCTCAGGTTGGTATTTGGAAGAGAACTAATCAAGCAATACAGCATATGCCTCAGCCCAATCTTCCACTTGCTGACCATTTTCAATAGCTAGATTACCCAATCAAGCTATTCAGTTTTCTTGTGTGTACCTGCTTAGCTGCACAGTGCCTGACCCAGGGGCACGTGTCTGACTCATAGCATCATTGATCCCCCTGTCAATGGATTTTCCTTCTGTTATTCTACAGACAGTGTGACCATCAAGGCGGTTTCCTACTTTTTACCTAAATTAGTCTCTACTTGAAAAAAATATAACAACAACAACAAGAAAACCTCTGGAGTCCTTTTCTTTGAGTACAGTAACTGTCCTTCATTGCCCCACTTAGATTATTGTTCTGTTGAGATATTCCTGAAATTAGGTAAGTTCTGTCACTCTCACCCACCTTTGTTAACTCAACATCCTTGAATCATGTAACCCAGACACACAGCATGCTTTTTCAGTAAAAATACTGGTTTATATTCTAGCACATACTAAAAAAGAAGTAAAAAAAATTGACTTTCGAGCTTTCTTTAATTATTTTCTACCTTTTTGTTGATAAAGAAACATGACTTTTAAGAAACCATGTGTTTAGATCTAAGACTTCAGATTTAATTTATATATCCATCTTTACGGCAAAGTAATTCTGGAGGAGGAAATACACAAAACATTGATTAGTTTTAGAGGGAAAATTCTGTAACTCATTCTTCCAGATCCATCATCTCAGAAACACTGGGAAGGCTAATTTCCCGTGACCCAAGATCATATTTATCTTCTGTCACACATACTAATGTAGCCTCGTGGCCCAGTGGATACCTTTTGACAGTTTATTAGACTTTATATTTTCTAAAAACCAATTATTTCACTTCATGCATTTAATAGTATTAAAATGTAGGTCCATCACCAAATCTGTTAAAACTTCATCTGTATGTAATTTTGACTGTAAAGATTTTTGTCCTATGGGATATTATTTCAAGAATATCTACCAAAATTATGAATAAAACATGGTGTCAAAAGCCATTATAATAACATCTGAGCATTAATTTGATAATGAATGCCAATAATCCACTGGTAAATCATAATTTTTTCCAACCACCATTGTTCATCCAGAAAGAACACGTCTTTTCAAAATAGCCCCATAAGTATATCATGAAAGCGAGATGTTCCAACCTGTTCTTTGACGGAGGCAAGGATGGCAGAGGTGGTTTCCGTTTCCGAGCCATCCCCGTTGGAGGTGGTCAGGCCAGGGCTCAGAGAGCTGGTCTTCTCTGAGGCTGACGAAGGCTGGTCTGGGACAGGCATAGCTCCTGCAAAGCAAAAGGACACGCTCAATGCAGTCTGCTATCGTCATTGGCTACAGACACATCTATCAGGCAACTCTAATTCATGTACTTTGGAAAACTGAAAATTATGAAATGTAGTAAAAGCCCATAACATTTGGGAAACAGGTGAATAGAATGGTTTCTCCTATAGCAACCACAACCACATTCCATAATATGTGCACGACGTCATGTTTTGCCTTTGAGATAAGTGGAGGAGAAATGCAGGTAAGATTACAAGAAAGGGTAAAGATATAAAGAAGGACTGAGTTTAAAAAGAAGCTAGCCGAACCACCTTTGTATAACTGTTAGGTAAATTTATTACTTGTGCATTGATATATTTTCATCTAAAAAGAAAACCTGCTAGATCTTCTATAAAGAAATCACAGAAAATAAATGGTCAATAATTTATACGTAATTAAGAAATACCACAATTAACATAAGAAGCTCAGTTGGCTTTGTAAACTATAATAAATAACTAGCCACTCCACAAATATTTACTAAGTTCTTACTCTGTGACCAACAGCAAACAAAAGCCCCTTAAATCTGGCAAAGCTCATTTATCACAGTTTGTTTTGTCTGAGTTCATTTATGAAAAAAAAGGAGAAACTCCTCACATGGGCCCAGTTCCTAAATGGACACACACGTACAGGTTAAAAACAGGATTCCCAAACATTATTTTGTTCCACTGTACTCCACTTACTCAAACAAATAAATAAGGGCAAAGCATTTGTTGCATATATTATATAGCAATGTTCATCAGCAGAGGAAATAATTACCTGACAACATTTTTTACCAAGGCATTACAAAATCACTATTCATATACAAGGCTGGGCGTAAATAAAGGTTATTTTCTAATCTAAAACTATCACATTGCACGTCCCTAGAGGAGCCAGTGCTCTGTGAGTGTCAAAAGGTACTTCCTATTATACTGTACCTGTACATTCTGGATTTTACACCAAGTGACATAACGTTCATAGCAACCCTAACACTGCACTGTATTCTCAGCTACGTTTAGTTAATAATTTAGGGATAGGCGAACTCAAAGAGCTCCATTATGAATTTTCTTTAAAATTTGTGTGCAGGGTGTGGGGAGTGGTGTGGGAAGGCATTCTCCGAGAAGTAAATTTACAGCGTGAGCTTATCAGAAATTTTATCGTAAATTCCTAACTGGGCAGGTCAGGGTGCCTAGTCATGCCCCAGGCCTATAATTTAACTGGAAGATTTCAAGCCAGCCCCGGCCATTGTTCTTGTGCTAACACGCCTTTGAAATACCTCTTGAAGAGAGTGTTAACTGTCAAGGGAGTCCATAATCTTATTAACTTTCCTGTGTAATCCAATCCTAGCCTTGCTTTCTCCAGTTTTCCTTATGTCCCCTCCTTAATTTCAAATGCATAAAAGAAGCTCCAAAACTTATTCTTTGGAGCATCTGAGATCTTGCACCCCAGCATGTGTGGTTGGTTTGGCTCAAATAAACTTTTATTCTCTGTTCTCTACAGATTTGGCCTTTTCTTATGTTGACAAATATAATTAAAAAAAGAAGTGGTCATCTATTTGCTCATTGGAAAGTCCCAGTTAGTTTTAACTTTTTATTTTGTGAAGTAAGTTCCTTATACTATTGCCAATAGGGATTAGAACAGCACTGGAAAAATAAGTCAGTTACAAACAGAATACATGGGAGGGTTTGGGGAAATAATATTAGTAAGCAGAATTTGAGAAAAGAGTAAGGATCATTAAATACGATTTGGCAAAATGAAGCCATGGACACCAACAGGATGAAATAAACTGATTTCAGTAATTATGGTGGTGGGACCAAGAACACAATAATAAAGTATGTTTGCATATTCTACTTTCTTTAATATGTGTTTGTTTTTAAATTTAATCAAGCCCCATAATTATAAAGATGTAGATAAACAGATGTACAAATGTTGTACCCAGGTACAATCACCTAAAAGCCATGCCCTTCTGTTTGGGAAAGGTTTGGGAGATGGGGGAAGGGGTAGGGGAGGAAAGTAGGAAGAAGAAAATGTCAGCTCTTGTGTGCCAAGTCACCTGTGGCCAGTGCAAGATCTGCCCTTGACCTTGCATCTGCATGTAGACCCATGTCAGTGACTTCCAAAGGGGACTCTAAGGATGGCCTAAAGCTGAGAAATAAGGAGTCTTATGTATTTTAAGTTATTATTCTAAATTTCATGATTTCTAAAATTTACTGGGCCTGTGTGCATTCAGGTTTTGGGCCAGTATTATTGTCAATATAGTTTTTGACCAAAAATAAAAATTGTGTAAGGTCCCAAATTATTAAGTAACATAAGTTGGCCCAGAACCCAGATTTTCTCCCTTTAATTCCAATTTTAGTATCCTTTGATGCAGCAACCTATTCCTTACAACCTGCACTGCCTCCTAAATGTTAGTCTACATACCACTTTATATAAAATGTAACTCCTCATATATATGACAGTTACCCCTCATAATGAAATATGTGATTTAATAAGCAATGAATCAAGGCATATCCTTAGACACTTGACAATTCTGACCCAGAGAATATAAAGAATAACTGAGTTTGTTTATCTACCCACTTTCCTTATAGCAATAACAGAAAGAGAAGTGAAACTCAAGGCTTATCCCCCACATACAGAGCTATGTGATTCAAGGCAACCTGTGTGCCTGAAAAAAAAAACAGCCTGGAATAATTTTCATGGTTCATAATTTTTAACTTACTGATTTAATTGACCTGCTGGTCATCACTGTGTATGAACAGTAAAGACTGCCGCCCTCCACTCCCAGTCTTCTAGCCTCAGAGCGCAGGGAAGGGAGGGAGGGCTGTGTGGGACTGCCAGAACCAAGCCTGCCTCACGCTAAGTATAAGGAGCCTTAATTTTAAGCCTCCTGACTTCGCAGTCTATGGTTAAGTACTTTAGTGTTAATTAGAGCTAAACCACTAAAAATCAGTAGTTAATCTATGCTAGATCCGAAAAGTGTAGGGGGACAGAAAGAAAAAAGCAAAGGAAGAGCAATCCTTGGCCAATCTGCCATCCCAGATAGTGTATGTGCTTTGGTATTTTGGTATAGGTTTTTCTGACATATTTTTTTTTCTGATTTGACTCATTCTGCATAATAAGTTTTACATAATGGGATCTCAATGCAATGCTTTTGATTTAAAAAGAGTTTTGCTCAGAAACATACCATGAGCTATTTTTATGTCAAAGACTCATTCTACAGTTTAGTCATGTAACAAACGCTTTGTATTCAGCAACCACAGGCATCACAGTTTACCTATCTTTTGTTTATGATGTTTTCAATAGATAAGTCCCTAGATTTGGTATCAATGGAATGAAGAAGGTCTGCATCTTTCAGGCTTTTGGGAGCCAAACAAACTGCCCTGCCGTCCACCAGCAGCGCCCCGAGAGTGTCCCCTCTTCACATCAGCAACGGCACTGTCCTTCCTTATCCTGTCCTGCTGCTGTCAACTTGGTACAGAAAAGTTCATGCCTTTGATTTTGTTTTCATTTGACAACAAGTACAGCGGACATTTCCCCACATACAACACCTACTTATTTCCCATCCTACATACAACACCTCTTCATATTCTTTATATACCAATAATTACTGGGTGAGCAGTTTTTCTGTCTAGAGTTGAATGGTAATCTACAAATACCCAAAGTGCATTTGAACCAGACCCACCCTCAACATGAGGAAAGACACAATAATAAGGGAAGAATAGTTCCAAATTCTGGAAGGTTAATTCTCTAGCAGAATTTGGTACTAAAAAATTCTGTGTCTAGAAAATACAGAACAAAAGAAAAATAACAGTTCCTGGGCCCAAGTCACACTGTTCTATGTCCTCACATGCATGAGCAGTGTCATGGGCTGAATTCCTTGCTCCTGACCCCTGCCTTCACCTTCACCCCATCCCAAACAGATACATTGAAGCCCTAATCCCCAGTGAGACTATATTTGTAGATGGGGTCCTTAAGGAGGCAATGAAGGTTATATGAGGTCATAAGGGCGAGGTCTCAATCCCATAGGACTTTTGCCCTTACAAGAAGGAGAGACCAGAGGTCTTTCTCTCTACTATGTGAGGACTGAGAGAGCAGGTGGCTGTCAGGAAGAAGGCTCTCATCATAAATGTGCTCTGTTGGCAGACTGATCTTGAATTTCTGGCCTCCAGAACTGTGAAAAGATACATTTCTGTTGCTGAAGCCACCCAGTCTGTGATATCTTGTTATGGCAGCCCAAGCAGACTGGTATAAGCAGGGTTAGATTTTTCTCATTTTCTTTTCCTTAATTCCCTCAGACGGTGGCATGAGAGGACTGGAAACTGATGGTAGTAGCAGGGTGGTACTATTTAAAACAGCTCTGTGTTGACGCCCTCATTGGAGATGAACTGTAGGCGTCAGGAACAGGCTTGCACTACTTCAAATCAGCACGCCTGGGTAAAGCAAAGCTCACAAAGAAGTGCCCACTGGTGTGCAAGAAAACTGGGGGGCTAAGCACTACCTTAAGACCATCCCCATTACTACCACTTTCGTAGTGATACAATAAGAAATTCAGAAAAATTGGCTGCAGTAACAATAATAGCAAAAGCAGGTAGCCCCCATATAACTGAACTTCCTTTTGTATTTGAACCCCTGTATTCACATGTAGTAAGACTTTTATGAGGTTAAAATAAATATTCTAAACTTTTATCCAAAACATAAGCACTATAAATTTATATTATACTTGGTAACATGTCTAAATCTTCTGTTTCAGAAAGCCAAAATCTCTTGCTCTCAATTCAAAGACTACATTCAATGTTCTATTTTACTGAACCCCATCACACAAAAAGAAAAGTCTTGTTTTATGTTACATAATTCAACATTTTTCATTCTTTAGCTGCTTCTTGTCCAGCAACCATTGAGTTTAGCATCAAGATATAGCCCCCTCAGTAACTGAGGGATTTTTGTGTCACACGATATGCAGTTCAGTGACCCACCCAGCACTCTCAGGCTACCATTACTTGGCCTCCTTCTCTTCAGTTCAAGAACAAGCTCCTTTGGCCGTGATACAGTTTTTGCTCCTCTCAAGCTGCCCATTCCTTTACCCAATGGCCTCCCAGTCTCTCAACTTTTCTCAGTATGTCACTCCCAGGGCGCTCATGCTCTGCTACATCAAAGACCTGTTTCTTTTTTCTCCCAAGTTAGCAGGTCCTACTTGCTCCAAATTCCAGAATCTCCAAATTCCACTCATGCTGTGGGATTCAACAGGTATTTCTTTAGCTAGACCTGTACTGTCCAACATGGTAGCCCCTAGTAACATGGCTGTTGAAATTTTAATATTAAAAAGGCAGTTCATTAGCTGCATTCTGCATGATTCAAGTGCCCGATAGCCATATGTGGTCAGTGGCTACTATACTGATCAGTGAAACTGTAAAAATTTTTATTAGTGCAGGAAGTTCTATTGATGGCCTCGATCTACACCCAATAGTCAACCCTTTGATGTCATTTTTCATCTGTAACTTTAATCTTGTATAAGGGAGATTGTGAGAAGTGGTCAGATTATGAATATAATTTAAAGAGTGAACTGTCAGGATTGCACGTGGTCTCTGAGACAAAGAGGAAGGAGTCCAGATGACTCCAGGGTTTGGTCTGAGTGTCTGGCCATCAGCCAAGATGTCAGTACAGTGGGTGGAAGAGATTTGGGGCAGGGGAAAGGGACCTGGCCTGTGAAACCACAACCTACAAGGTGTCTACCTATGATTCATCTGTATTGCTAACATCCGGGCAGCTGGTAGCAGCTCCAGACAACAGCTACTACACTCTGGTGTGAATGGGTGTCATAAAGATGGAGGATTTCTAAACACTGCTTGTCACATATTATTTTTTCTCTCATCTTCAAGCAGGTCCCTTTTTATCTTTTACTTCACATTTCCTAGAAACTTCTAGCACACTTCTCTCCTTCCCTCCTCTTTAGCTAATAGTATCAATGGGAGGATCGCTGGTGTTAACTTCCTTGGTTTCCTGTCCCTCACACCAGACCAACAGGCGAACCTCGTGTGTTCCCACACCTAGCCTTATCTCCTTCTCTCTCACAGGTCCTATCCTCTTCAAAACAATCACCTCACACTTCTTGCACCTATTTTCTAAAACACAAAATTATTAGCATGATAGCCTCACTTGTAGGTTTACTCACACTGTTAAGTATCACTTTCAAAAATCACTATGACCTCACACCCAGGAGAACAATGATTGGTCACTAGGATACTGCAAATACTGTCATTTATATGTCTATGTACACCCAATGTATTAAATGCATCTAATGCATCTAATGCATCTAATGTATTAAAATTGAATATAATTTAACATATGGGATTTTTATAACCTACTACTCCATGGGTGACATTTAAAAGACCATGATTATGTAAAATGAAGAAGCATAAACACTTTATTAATATTAGGGTGTGCAGAGAATGTGTGGATTAGTATAAATTAGTGCAATGAACAATACTATTGAAGACCTCATTTGTATAATCACTCTGATCACCAAAACTGCAATTCTCTATTGTAATTAGTATGTCACTACCAAGAGAAATGGCGCAGCACCACTCTCTGTACACAAAAAAATATATCCATCCTTGCTTCTTCCTTTCAAAGAGAAATTAAAAATTATAAATTACAACTTGTCCTAATATAAACAATGTAATAACTAATGGTTGTCAAACTAAATACAATTCAGGCAGAAACTCAACCTGTTTCAGTCTGTGTTCAATTTTCCACACCTAGCTCACTATCTGATATATAGCAGCTGGTTAATAAATGTTTGTCGAGTTAATGTATGGACTATTAGTGTAAAATCAATAATGGTTGCTTTGTAGAGCATGTAACATAAGTAAAATGGGCTTTGCATGAGGAACATTTCTCTAAATGGTATTTGAAATGATACTTTTTTAATTTAGACTCAAGAAAACTGCTTTTTGAAATTGTTGGACTAGTGTAAGTCTTCGCAGCAGACAGTGGCCCAAGTACCCACACCCTGGCTTGTTGGTATCTAAGTCAGAGCCATCAGTCAAGCAGACTCTGGGGCATCTGGGACTTGACACTTGGAACTTGGAACCTGCAAACAGAATCTGGGAAAATTTATGGAGAGCACCATGCATGGATGGGAAGAAGAAGCACTAAGCCATATTTGGAATATGAAACTACAAAGGCACCATCAGGCAATGCCAGGAGGTGGAGAAATCCCAATTCTACCTGAGAAGCTGAGGGTGAGGCATGAGGTATTATTCATGGAGCTAGAGACACAAGTCCCTCACTGTTGTCCCGGAAGATATGATGGCAGGGTGGAGCACTATGGGATCTGAGTGCAGAGTTCACATGTCAAACACAAGGGGATGATTGTTCTGTGTGTTCACAGAAGTGGGAACATTAGGAGGTTGAAGCTACTAACATGGAAAGTCAGGAAATCCATCTTGTATCACTGCACAAACTATTAATTGTTTAAGAAAATGGGACCAACTAAATATCACCGGACTTAAGGCCACCTGAATTGTTATTTTTGGTGACATAAACTCCACTCTCAAGTCTCATTGTTCTTCCCCTCACACCTTACACCACAGGTACACCAACTTCCATGCAGTTCTGAACACATCTTATTAAATCAAATTTCCCTTCCTCTGTGCTTTTGGCACCTCCTAGACTTGTCTGACTGTCAAACCCTTCCTTCCTCGAGGTTCCACATACACGCTGCTTCTTCTCTGCAGTCTTTTTGAACAACATAAATCACTTCCCCCTCACTGTTACCTTTGTAACTTGAAACTTCCTCAAGCATTGCAAGCTCTTATGTCCTTACCTCTTTGGGGATTTTTAAAAATCTTTTAATGTTTCTGAAATTAGGATGCTTCTTAATGTGACTGTTGCAGCCTTTTCCTTTAAGTCATTTGGGATGGATTTTTCTGTCACTTGCAACTAAAAGTATTATTAAATCAATGGTATACTCACCCACCATGTTAGATTTATGGCAACACCATCTATTTTACATTATATGTCTCCTAATTAGTTAAGAATACTTCGAGCACAGAAACTGTCTTATTCATATCTATAGGCAATCTGTAACCACAATGCCTAGAGTACTGCCTGGCGAATAGTTGGCATCATTAAATGCTTACTGAATAAATTAAAATGAAAGAAAGTTTATAATTCATCATCAGCTCTCTTTATAATTATCAAGGAATTTTACACTTACAAAAGTGACTGGTACATAAATGTCCTATAAGTCTTTCCAAGTTTATAAAATAAAAATATTCACATTAATGAGTTTGGGTAATATGTATTAAAGGAGCCAAACCATATATAATTTTACTAATCACACCTGTGCCTACTTTACAGCGGGGATATATGTGGATGAAATGAATGATTATGATAATAACAATATACAATTTCAAGACTCATCTTTAATAAAACTAAAAAAGACAGTGACCCACTTTTAGAATCAGTAACTGTCCAAACTCCCCCAGATCCCACAAATGTGTTTCACCAGCTGATTTCACTGATTTAGTAAGCTCCAGGAGCATTTCTCCTTATACCAGAGCAATAAAGTCCAAAATGTTGCAATTAAAGATCCACCACAATGACAGTGAGTTGAACAGAAATTGATATGGGCACAATACCATAAATTTTTACCCTCCCTGAATGGGAAGGGAAGTTCTAATATATTCTATGATAAAGAGACCCAGTGGCAGACTGACTGTTCTTCTGGCTGGAGCGGCAAAGACGCATGCCTAGCACAGTCTCTAACACAGTGCTTGCACGCAGAGTGACGGACCAGAACACACTGTCACCACCGAATGCCCCAGGCGCCAGTCTCCTTCTCCCCAGCTTCTAAGGACTTGCCGTCCATCTTCCATATTCTGTCTAAGACATTGAAAACACAGCTTTTAAGCTTGTCAAGGAAAAGCAACCTGTCTTCCCAAATATTCTAATAATTTTTTTTTAAATATGCAGTTTTCCATTTTATTTACCTCTATTTAATCACAAATTGACATGATAAAGTCTGGTACTAAAGTCTAATGCTCTAAAGCCAGTCCACAGTTTAACTGTTATGAAGTACCAACTCTGACTGTCACAGTCTGTTAGACAAAAAGTCCCCAATGCTGGCCACACACTGGCTGCACCATGTTCTCACTTCATACTTGAAAGTGTCCACTCAAAGTATGGCAATTTGCCCTTCATATTGATTCTAAATATGTGCATGCCACTTCACAATTTCTCAAGATACTGGAGCCCAACCGCCCCCCACCCCAGAATTACTATCAATGGGCAGTCAAGAGCAGAACCTCATACTATAAATAAACACCTGCACTCCTTAGCCAATATGAATAACCCATCACAACAGGGCAATTACCGGTGCTTTAAATTTAATTATGGAACATAGTTTCAACTACTCAAACAATGTTAGTTGCTAGTTGCTACCACTGACTTGAAACTTTTTTAACATAAATATCTCTACTGGCCTTAAAAGGACAAAAAATAAAAGCAAAAATGAATAGAGCCAGAATAATTTTTGACAGTTGCCAAGATATGTTGAAGTTTTTTTACCCACAGACAAGGAATTTTGAAATTTTAAGTGATATAATTAGCTTGTTACAACCCACAATTTCTTTGCTTAGCAAGTTAAATCTAAGTTATATCTGCACAAGAGATTTTATTGTACATGTGAAGGCTATGCAGCAAAGCACTTCTTACTTTTTGGTTCACATATTCATTAAATATTACACATCGGGAGTTCAAATATCCTAGTATTTGACCAATGAATAATTTTAAATGGATGAATGACTGGATGTTATGTAAAGAGAGCATCAATCCCTAACACATGTCTTTGCCAATTTGTTTTCAGGGTCTAGTCTTTGTTTCTATGAATTTGGCTCTTTTAGATCCCACGTATATATGAGTCCATACAGTATTTGTCTTTCTCTGCACGACTTATTTTACTTAGCATAATGGCTCCAGCGGGCATCCATGTGATCGCACGTGGCAGGATTCTCTGCTTTCTCATTGCTGAATAATATCCCACTGCATATTCTTGACCACATCTTCTTTAACCACTCATCCCCTGATGGACACTTAGGTTGCACCCGTATCTTGGCTACTGCGGATAATGCTGCAGTGAACAAGGGCGTGCAGCTATCTTTCCAATACGCTGTTTCATTTTCTTCAGATATATGCCCAGAAGTCAAAGTGCTGCATCATATGGTAGTTCTAGTTTTAATTTTACATAGTGACTTCATCACATTATATTCCCAAAACAGTGTGCAAGGGTTCCCTTTTCTCTGCATCCTCACCAAAACTTATCCCCTATCTTCTGGATGACAGCCATTCTAACAGGTATAAGTTGATATGTCATTGTGGTTTTGATTTGCATTCCCCTGCTGATTAGGGTGCTGAACACACTTTAATGTAGTTGGCTACTCATATGTCTTCTTTGGAAAAAATGTCTATCAGTGCCTCTGCCCAGACAATAACATTTTAAACTGTAGAATACACCAGACAAAAAACTAATTCCTATCACAGAGAAATATGTCATCTTTCACTTTGACTTTTCTTGTGAGTGTTGTTATGTTTCTCATAGCATTTTACCCACTTTATTGAGATAACATACAAAAATTTTCTGACCCTCACATCAAATGTATAAAGTAATTCTAGAAACTTCATTTCATAAAAGGATAACAATGAAACTCAAAAAATGTATAGCATGTTTAGTCTCAGAAGTCAGAAGTCATCAGTGGTCAAAGATTTCAACCCAAAGATCTCACATCTTCTCATATATCATTTTGATAAGACCTCAAGATTCTCAAGGTTTGAATATAATAGTGATTTTTATATATTACAAAATGATATTCATCAGTCTGGGGGAACAATTTCCTTTTGTAATTTTAGATAAACCTAACTCTTGAAGATCAAGAGTTATCACCTTTTTTAAGTCACCATAACGCCAACACTTTTAAATGTGTTATGAATTCCATTATCTTCTATGAGACCAAGCTGGTTCAAATCCCCAAAGGCAAATTTCAGCAAAGTTGTTTGAAAAAGGCCCTCTATGTTTCCAGTTACTGTATGCAATACTGAATGCAGTTATTGTATGCAATAGGATTGTATGCAAACCTATATTTTAAATCTCAGACATAAATAAGTATGCTTGGTTATGATACATTATATTGCCGGTATAAAAATTGTAATTGTTAATATTTAAAAATTCACCTTTACCATTTTTCTACTGTATTTTTTAAAAATAATTTCTTTCACAATTAAATTATTCTATGTATGTGGAAAAATCTCCTTCCAACATTAGGTTTCTCCCTTTTCCCTTTCCTCTCCCTTCTTTTTCTAACTATTTATATCTTTCATGAGCAGCAATTCCCACCTCTAACACACAAATTGTTCCTGAATGAAATGTTACATATTTAAACATTTACTTGATATAAAATTAGTCAATTAGAAGATTTCAAGTAAATAAAATAAGCCTAATCCTTATAAAAATTGTGGCTTTATGTCCAGAGAGAATAATAAAATTTCTCCCAATCAGATAGAAATCTCATACTGTGTATGTGGCAATATTATGGGGTTATTATTGGTCTTTCTGAAGGGAATGGTCTAAGAGTAAACTTGATTACAATCTCTCTTTTTATGGGTTTCTTTTATTGACAAGCTTTTACTACTTCCAAAAGATGACTGATAGATGAACCTTCAATCAAGAAGAACATTTTCTTAAAGGGGGGCAAGTGTTTTAAGTTCTAGCTAATGCAAAAACTCTGTAACATGCAGGGGTCTTTAAAAGTATAGTAGCAAGCATGTGAGATTGAATTTTTTTAATACAAATATCTAAAGGTCATAAGAAAATACTACCCAAAGATGAATCTATGTAATATTTATTTAAAATCTCAATTATGCCCTGTCTGCTGTGGCTCAGTGGACAAAGTGTCAGCCTGTAAATGAAAGGGTCGCCAGTTCACTTCCCAGTCAAGGCACATGCCTGGGTTGTGGGCCAGGTCCCCAGTTGGAGAGGGGACACACAAGAAGCAACCACACATTGATGTTTCTCTCCCTTTCTCCTTCCCTTCCCCTTGGTCTCAAAAGATAAATAAATAAAATCTTTAAAAAATACCTCAATTATGTAAACACCATAGGTATAGAGATTTTGGTTGGAAAAACCAGAAATAGTCAACTACAAATTTTTTTTCTTATACTTATCTTTCCTACACTCAGATTTTCTATCAATTTCAATATTTCTTAAATGAAAAAGCAATAAAAATGCACATCACTGTCATACCAATCCTAGCAAGTATATAAAAGAATATTAGCTATAAATATTTTTTGTGCAAATGAGGAAATAGCTATGAAACTATATTTACATTTTTAAATTATAATTGAACAAATATCTTTACAAAGCAATATAATAATATTAATGTGTACTTACTCTGTAATAGGCATTCTTCTAAACTCTTCACCAGTATTAACTAATATAAAAACTATGTTGCACTTCTGTTATTATCATCCTCATCTTCCAGATGATAAAACTGGGGTCCTGAGAAGTTAACTCCCTGAGGTATCAAGGGAAGAGACACTGTTTAAAGACTCATGGCCTATGGCTCTCAGTCACTGCACTGTGTTAATCTATAGAATTCCCCAATGCTGAGACAAATTTTGAAAAGAGTTCATTAACTAAAAATCATTCACTGACCCCAAGGTGTGTGCCAGTCCGGTACTAGTCATTGAATACTGGAGACAAAAAGTGAACAGGACATGGTGTCCTCTCACTTAGGAAGTCCTGTAGGGGACTAGTATAAATATGGACATTGGATCTAAAATGTGGATCTTTGTTGTAAAGAGGGAAAATTTACAAGTCGGAATGCCTTCAGAGGAATTTTGGTGTCCAAATGCCTGGCACTATGACCAGTGTATACACTCTAGAAGCTCTTTTAACTGGCTCCACTGTGCAGCGACCAGCCCCCACTGCCCCTGTGGTCAGCTGTCTACTCCACAGCTGCTTGGGACTCTCCTGCCCTCACTGGTTACAGAGCAGCTTTCTAAGAGCTAGTCCTGCTGCATCCAAATCCATTCATTCCAGTGTAACCTATAATTATATTATTTAATTAAACATATGTAAACCAATGAGGCATAATTGCATCAAGAATAAGAGTTTTTGCTTCTTTATAATGCTTTGAGGAAAATCCTTTAAGATAACTCATTTTAAATTGCTATGGAATTAATTATAGATAATTGTAAGAGGCTAGGGGAAATTACAAACATCTAGAAGGACTCCTCCTTCAAAATGCTTTACAACTGCCTTAGATTCCTTCCTCATTTAAAGAAATGGAAATTGGGAATCATAAAGGATGCAATGAGGGGAAGCTAAGGTGAGGGAGGGGTCTGTAAATATGTTTATTTGGCCCTCTTATGGGCACACCCATATTTAAATAAATGATCTAGGCTCTATAAAATTAGTGAATACAGGTAAAATTAAGTTAAAATCAAATGACTATATAATTTATGTATTTTTAAATGACTCCCTAATTTTAAATGACTTCTCTTTACTGACACATTCCAATCTGTTGGTTTAAAGCATTTTTTGTTTGTTTGTTTTGTTTTGCTTTTGTTTTTTGTTTTTTAAATTAGTGTCTCAAAATTTATATAACGAATGAATGAATGTTAAGTGAACTGTAATATTCAACCTAGTCTGTCTGTTATGTGATTATTTAGTTGGTTTATTCATTGTATGAACATTTGTTTGGCCTATAATCATTTACTAACCAGACCAATTAATCATTTATTAATTTAATTAAGAAACAAGTGACTACTGGTACTTGATGTCAACAATTCCACCAAAAAACAAAAAAAAGATGGTGGGCTTTGTTTGTTAGTTTTTTTGTTTTAATTAAAAAAAAATTTTATTGTTTTTCAAGTACAGTTTTCTGCCTTTTCCCCCTACCCTACCCCACCACTCCACCTCCCTCCCCCATTCCCACCCCTCCTTGTTGTTGTCCACATGTCCTTTATAATAATTCATGTAAACCCTTCCCCCTTTTTTCCTTTATCCCCTCCCCTCTCCCTTCTGATCACTGTCAGCCTGTTCTCAATTTCAATGTCTTTGCCTATACTTTGCTTGCTTGTTCATTTTGTTGATTAGGTTTCTGTTAATGATGAGATCATATGGTATTTGTCTTTCATTGCCTGGCTTATTTCACTTAGCATAATGCTCTCCAGTTCTATCCATGCTGTTGCAAAGTCTAGGAGCTCCTTCTTTCTTTCTGCTGAGTAGAATTCCATTGTGTAGATGTACTATAGTTTTTTGATCCATTCATTTCCTCAACATAATAATAAAGGTCATATATGAGAGACCTACCACCAACATCATACTCAATGAACAAAAACTAAAAACTTTCTCACTAAGATCAGGAACAAGACAAGGTTGTCCACGTTCACTACTCCTATTCAACATCGTATTGGAAGTTTCAGCCACAGCAATCAGACAAGAAAAGGAAAAAAAGGCATCCAGATTGGAAAGGAGGAAACAAAACTCTCATTGTTTGCAGATGACATGATATGTACATAGAAAATCCTATAGACTCCACAAATAAACTGCTTGACCTAATAAATGAATTTGGCAAAACAGTGGGATACAAAGTCAATATCCAGAAATCAAAGGCATTTTTGATGGTGGTTTTGAAAGAAGCTCTTGTTTCATGCAGATCCTGCCTCTGTTCCCTGTTGACTTTGTGTCTGTGGACAGCATCAGCACAAAGCAGTGCCATCAGACAGACTGCTTTTCTGAAACAGCAATTACTCTGAGAACAATACTATATTTAAATTGTTCAAGTGACTGAATTTCAATTTAGAATAGTAAATCTACACATCATCTTATTGAAAAATCATTATCTAACTTCTGGGTGCCACACACATAATTTGCACAATTCAGAAAAAATGTCTCTCAGTTAACTTTTTTTTCATCTCTCTGAAATTTGAACACAGGGTTAAAGTTTTATTGATATATTGGACAAATTGAACAAGTAGTACAGTGAAGAGCACTAATCTTAAATTAACTTGTTGATTTTATTTTCAAGATTATACATACCTAGTGATAATTTGCTCATTGTACAGATCCCTAGAAAAACTGAATAATATATTAATGAAATTTAATTTTGTATATTTAAACTTACATCACATCACACAGATCCATCATTAAATTCAAGTTACTCTGCTTTGGCTGCATAAGACCTCATCCCATTGCCATTCAGGCATGTGCGGAATCCAAAATGAAAGTCTCCTATGTACACAATTACATATCCTGCCACCCCCATTAAAAAATCGTAGCTTATATATTGCTCACCAAGAAAACTTACAATTTAAAATTTAAATCAACCATATTCGTTTATACATTAGGAAATTTTGGGAAGATGGACTCTATGATGATTAGAAAAATGTGGGAACTACAATATTGAAGGACCCAATCATGTAGAGCATGCGGTATTGGTTCAATCAGTAAGGAGAACTGTTATCCACATATATATATGTGATTTCTCCTATACTTAGTTTTTAGTTATATGGGAGATAAATTGAACTTTTAAATAGGAAGAATATATCTGTTGGTATAACTAGGTAAAATCTTGGTTTCACTTCATCAGGTCTCGAGTCCTTTGCAATGACAACTGTTCTCTGTCTCTTCTCGGCATGGAGCAAGGTCTCTCTGCAGATACATTTTATAAATGGGAGGGTAATGAGGCATAAAGGAATTAAGTAATACTTTCAAGGTCATATCCTGCGTCTTTAATAGAGCAGAGAATAAAACCATAAGTCTGGCTATTAGATACATACTCTAATGTGTAGAGCAAGCTCCCAATCCTGCACAATGAACCAAAAGGAAGAAGCTGGGCCTGGGCAACCCTCTTATGTGTAATATGAAACACTTGCTTATCAAAGACAGGAAATGATCCAAAAAGAATTATTTAAAAAAGTAAATGAAAAATGAAATAAAAGGTACATTACAATTTCCAAATGAAAGCTTGCTTTTAAGATAAATGACACTGTGTAAATGTATTTATACTTTGCTTGCTTTTTTTTCATGTGTTTTGCAATGACCTCATTAGTTTAATCTAGGGCATCATGAATTAGCTGTCTTGGTGTGGCCACCAGCAACTTCATGGGCCAGTCAACCCCAAACACCGACCTGTCCCCTCGTTTCCCCTGCTTCTCTGTGGGTTTGAATCTGAAATCATACATTTTACTTTGCAAAAGAAAGAGGATTCATCAACTGAATATTGCCTGGACAATTGTTCTTAACCTAAGTCACAGAAACCCTTTCTACTTGCTGTTAGTAAAAGTTTGTGAAAGGCAATAGAAATGGGAGAAACACACTTTTATTCAGAGCTATTACAGCCTCCCCAGTTACTCAAGCCAAACCAATCCTATGAAAGCAAGGTAACTGACAAAAAATTCTTTAGATCGTTTCATTGTAGGATGGTGACCGGTTCAGTGGTGTTTTTTCAACTTATCAGTATCCCACCTGCCTATGGTTCAACTAACTAGGGCAACTCTTTTGTAGAAGAAACACTGGCTAGGCTTTAATTGTCTGCCAAACTTGGCCAATTGGCATCACAAGAGCTCTCAAAATAAGTAATGAAGGAGGGGGATGGTTTACCCAAATACTAGGTTAGACATTTCATATTGTCAAACTCATTCATCTAACTTCAGACATCCTCACTGCGAGGTGAAACATCTTTAGCATGTAACTTTTAGTGCTAAAAATGGACAATGTGAATTTCAACATGTCCAGTGGAAATCTATTGTTTTTGTCTGATCAGTAGCCCTTCTCCCTGCTTTGGTTTACTGAACCTTGACTTTCCTGGAAGGAGTTATACATCTTAGGGTACATAAAGTTTCTTGGGCTCACAACCTGGGGTTCCCACCAGTGGCAGGCAAAATAATGTCCTCCAATGATGTCCATGCTCCAATCCCTGGAACTTATGAGGATGTTATGTTCCATGACAAAGCCGAATTAGTGCAGATGGAAGTAACATGCTAATTAGCTGTCCTTAACTTGGAAGGTTATCCTGGGTTATCTGGGTGGGCCCAATGTAGTTACAAGGATCCTTATTGGAAGAGGGAGGCAAGATGGTCAGAGTCAGAGATAGAGATGTGACAACAGAAGAAGATGCTTGATGCAGTCATTGGCCTTGAAGATGGAAGGGGGTCATGAGCCAAGGAATATGGGTGACCTCTGGACTGAAAAAGGTAATGAAAGGGATTCATCTCCAGGTCCTCCAGAAGCAATGCAGCTATCAGCATCTTGAGGTTAGTTTAGTGATACCCATAGTAGACTCCTAACCTCTAGAATTGTAAAACAATACATTTATGTTGTTTTCAGCCACTAAACATGTGTAATTTGTTACAGTAGCAACAGAAAACTAACATACCATGCTTTCCTGGCCAACTGTGAGCATGTCTCTTACCAAATGGGCCCCTCCTGGGATCTGAACTTTAAGGAAAGTAATACAAGGATAGAAAACAGTTGAATTTGATTCTTCCAAAGGGGACACCTCATAGTCACTGATTACTAGTCCCCATGACTTCTATTCCTAGATTTCTTGTGATCTTGCCTTTCTTAAATCCTAGCTTTTATACATTTCCTTTTCATTCATGAACTTCTCATATTGTTCCAACAAGTACCTTTTCCCCCTTAAGTGAATCTGTGGTTCTTAGTCTTGCAACCAATGACCCTAACTAATACAATTCAGTCAGTTAGCTACTTAAACTGGCTGTAGTAATGCCTTTGGCTCATTGTGCTACTGAAAAAATGATTTTCCAGACACTGTGCTAGGTACTGATAGTCAAGAAGTGAACAAGAAAAGCAGTGTCTACTACAAAGTACATACCATCTAGTAGCCATAATTGCAGGTCCATTCATGGGAATAGAAGTCATGCCAAGAAAACTATGTCTAGACATAAAGCAAGGAACATCATCATTTCACTGGCACCCACTCAGACTGCAAACGTGTAATGATTCTGTTGGCCATGGGGCATTGTGAATATTGTAAGATCTAATCTCAAAAAGTGAATTGCTAAATCTCTCTTCAGGTAGGGCCTTTCGTCCCTCTCTTTCTTCTTTCAGTTTACTCACACAACAGGTGTTCATTGAGCCCCTCTTCTATGCACTGACATGGGAATACCAGGCACAGGAGCAAAGCCACGGAGGAGGAGGAGAGGTGGCGCAGGTGAACAGACAGTGGCTGCAGGGAGACAAGTGCTCTGACAGCGCCAGGCAGGGCCAGTGAGGTCGGGAGCATATCTGGGGAACGAGATGCTGAGCGGAGTCCTGCAGGACAGGCAGAAGCCTACAGCAGGAGAGCAGAGGGGAGTCCCAGTCACGGGAGCACATGTGTTGGTCTGAGGCAGGAAAAACAAACAGTGAGGCTGCCAAATGGATCGGAAAAGGGGAGCAAAGGCCTGAGGAAAAGACTCCTAGAAAGAGTGACAACAAAGAAAGAAAGGTCCAGGTCAGAGGGCCTACATCTTATGTCCACATTTTTTAATTTGTAATCTTTAGATATCCTGAAGAACACAGTGATGAATGAGATTTCATGCATGTGGTAATGATCTGCAAGATCAGATTTTAACATTTTGAAAATTTTATTCCAAATGCAGCGTAAGTATTATTTTTAAATAGATGTAAGGCTCATGGCAGAGCCCAGTGAAAAGGCTCCTCTGGTCATCTGTGTGGAGATGGCTGACAGCAGAGGGGGACAGCAGGGCACAGATGAGAGATGGGGGAATTATCATCAGGGAGCTACTCTGATGGACACAGGATTGTCAAAGCAACTCAGAACTCTTAGGGTCAGATCATGACTTAAATAATTTATTAATAATGAGTTATTATAATATTTATTAAAAAGTTTCACTTAAACTATTATTGTAATAGTAAAGCGTTATCTGTTGATTGCATCAGAATAGATCCATTATACATTGTGGATTTTGCATAATTTTTTTTCATTTTTAAAAAATTTTTATTGTTGTTCAAGTACAGTTTTCTGCCTCCCCTCCCCACCTCTCCTCCCAACACCATCCCCATCACTGTCCCCTGATCCCACCCCCTTGGTTTTGTCTATGTGTCATTTATATTTGTTCCTGAAATCCCTTCACCCTTTCCCTTCCATTATCCCCTCCCATCTCCCTTTTGGTTACTGTCCATTTGTTCTTAATTTCAATGTCTCTGATTATATTTTGCTTGCTTGTTTTGTTGATTAGACTCCAGTTAAAGGTGACTGCTAGGATTATATCCTAAGAACCCTGAAACACCAATCCAAAAGAACCTATGTACCCCAATGTTCATAGCAACACAAACTGTAATTGCCAAGTGCTGGAAGCAACCAAAGTGCCCATCAGTAAATGAGTGGATCAAAAAACCATGGTACAGTTACACAATGGAATACTACACAGCAGAAGGAAAGAAGGAACTCCTATCCTTTGCAACAGGATGGATGGAACTGGAGAGCATTATGCCAAGTGAAATAAGCCAGGCATGATTTCTTAGTAACTATAGTTGTCACAGAAATAGAAAGCAAAGGCTTAAATTTAAAAAGATGTACCATAAAGCCAGCACTATAAAATTTAATATTGGGAAATCCCATGGTATGTACACTAGGCATTTTAACTGTTTTAATCCTATAATGAGAAGTTGAGTTATACATGATCATTATTTTTCCATTGAATTTAAATTTAATAATTAAATGACATTCCAGTAACAGATTATTTACATATAGTTGTATATTCAACATGCCATTGGATGGCTGAGTGAATGCACATCTAACAGGAAGAATTAGTAAAACGCATTGCATAGGGAAAATGCAAGTTACAATAATATTAGTGTTGGTGGCTTGGAGCTGTTGATGTTCAGAAAGGGTAAGCTGCAGGACACTGGACTGACCCTTGGTTCAGGCCTGGTTACCGCTGTAAGCTCCATACAAGTCATGAAGAAAAGCTGCTTAGCCCTGTTACACATGGGCTGATGTGTTACAAGTTCTATTTCACTTCTCCTTTCCTCACTTTTAGAGTATGGTAACATGAATCCCAAACACACTGTATTCTAGGGCAAGGGTTGTGAGTTAGAAGTATTTACATTCTATGTACTAGAGGAAAGGTGAACCAACAAGCTGGCCAATCAGAGCAACACACAGCTGCAGCCAGGACAGTGGTATCTCACTGACAGCCTGACTCGGCCCCAGAGCTGCCCACCACAGGGTGGCATCCACAGGGTGGCATCCACAATGATGTTGGGGCATTCACTACCCAACGTGATCTGTACACATGCAGCATTGGCTATGATCCAGAAGTCGAGTGGATTAGCATTGTAACAAGATTGCAGGCACATGTGAGGAGCCTAGATACAGATGAATAATATCCCCTAGAGTTGTGGAGTGCACAACCTGTACAGCTGTATACGGCAGCCTCACTACCAGCACTGCTCCAATGCTGCTCTGATGGCAGGAAAGCCATTGCATATGCAATATCTATTAATTACTAAGGTGCCATGTGACTGCAGGTGTGGGAGTGGGTGTGTGCCCCGCCTTCATCTCTGTCTGTTCATATACACCCACGGCATTTCTCCAGTCCCTCTCCCACAAGCTCAGGGGTCATGCCTGAACACCTCTGTCTCTAAGACAAAAACCACCAAGCTTATGCTGTACTCAAGAGATGAATTAAAAGTGAGCCACACACAAGAATTATATCCCCTCTGCAGGATGAGTCAGATGAACGCCCATTTTTATTTTGCTGCCTTTTGGCAAATTTCCAGTATATCTTCAGTCTTTCTGTAAGTACATCGGGAATGGATTTTTAGAGGATGCATATCAAGGCAGACCGCTATAAGGCGCAATTCTTCTTGCTCTGCATTAGCCACCAATCAAGTGTGGATGGCCACGTCTGAAGGGGTGAAGGCAGCATGAAGCAAGTTTGTTACCTGGCAAATGCCTGATCAACAGCACTGTGAGTTCTACTGAGAGCCTCTGTTGTACCCCCACTACTTCCCTGTATATTCTTTGGATAATATTTGTCAAATTAAGTAAAAAGGAAAATATGTGACAGGCAAATATTATGCATAATAACTCACAGTTTTATTGGTCAAACAAGGGACTATTTCAATAATGTTTCACTACATTCTTAACTAAAATTTAAAAATTCTATATGAATTGACATGACAGACTCCTTCATTTCTATGAATAATCCAGAAAGGGGGCTGACACGCCTATTCATGCCATTTTTTTTAAATTACAGTAGTCAGCATGAAAAAGGTTTTGCATGAAGTTTCACAAAACGGAATGACCCAGATTTTCTGAGGTCTCTCAGTTAGTCTCTGGCCTTCCTGAACACTAGTGCAGAGACCCAGAGCAAATCATGGGCAGAGAGGGCCCCTGCATCCCAAAGAGCCTCCCTCAATACAGATGTTTGTAGATGAGCCAGGGCACCCAGGATCCCAGGAACGTCCTAAGTGCACATAACTAACAAGTGACTAAGGAGACCCAGGGCCCAGGAGCATTTAGTGTACACAGCAGCACACCACCCATCTCTCACAAACTCTCAAACACATACTATCTCATGCTGCCTGACAAACACTACCTGCACAGAGCCACTCTGGAGGCCCCACCCCTGGGCCCCACCAAGTTACCACGGAAACAGCCTCGCTGCAGTTTCTGTGTCTGAGTTTTCAAAGATGGGTGCAGAGCAGTTGGTACCTGAAGTGACCCAGCAATGGATCCTTGAAGGAAATCCAGAATCTGTAAATCAGATTTTCTGGTGTGCTGCCTAGAATTCTACATTGTACTAAGGTTCCCAGGAGATTCTGCAGCATATTAAAGTTTGGGACCCACTGATTTGATTTAGAGGGGAAAGGCATCCATTATATATTATACAGAAACCAAAGAATAAGAAAACACTCTCCTCTCCCCTCTAAAAAAAATTCTTTATTATGTTAGCTGAGTGAGCTCTTTTCCTGCAGAAACAAATCCAAGCAGAACAACTCCATCACTGAGTTCTCCAAGTGCCTGACAAGTAGAGGAAAGACCCAGGATCCTGAAGACACGAGGCTCAGTGTCCTTAGGGACAGTCCGTTTCTCTGGGGAGCATCTCAGTGATTCATCTCTGGCACTGGTTTGCCCCCTGAGGGCTGATGCCTCCTGGTTCCAACAGTATGAAGAGAAAAGGATGTGGACAAGACACTAATATCTATAAGGAACTACAGTAACAACATATGAATGGGAGACAATCCTTTCGCATTTATGGCTGCACAACTAAATCCTTAAAGGAACTTTGTTTAACATAGCCTTTGAATAATTCACACAAGGTACTTAAAATGTATATTATACATAAATATTAAAATATAGTAAAACATTGCATTTTTCTAGAGCTTAAACATCGCAATTTATTTTACTACACATTTACACACTGTCCATTTACCTATAGCACTGAAGTAGATATTTGATGGCCTAGTATCTGAACTATATTGATAAAGATTTAAACATCAAAGTAGATGGTACCTAGAGACACTGTACAGTGGACAGCATAAATGTGTAAATTCACACACACACGAGGTACATGCCCCAGCATAAGGAATTCAACTGAAGTTATTCCTTTATAAATGATTGTTAATTACATTTTCAAATCCCAGAAATAAGATAATTTGGCCATTCATAAATATGTATAATTTTTCCATACCAACACTGCTGACATGTCATTTGTTTTCCAGCCCCACTGGTCTTCTCCAGGCAGATGTCTCATTTTTCAAGTAGGAAATTAAAAATTCGATTTGCAAATATGTTGGCAGTCTAATTCCAGGTTTAATACCTTTCTCTCATTTAGGTCTATATTGTGCTAAAATTCTGGAAAAAATTATGAAATTCCAAATAGCTAATAAATTTAAAGAATTACAATCAGCCTGTAAGACCCACTCAAGTCAACTGCCATGACAGATTCAGTTTTTAAGAATAGCCTGTGCTTTGAGGCCTGGGAGAGTCTTCAGAAAGCAGAAGCCCCAGTCTCATGTTACAGAGAAAGAAACAGAGCTTAGGAGACCTCATCAGAAGCAAGGCTCAGAGACACAGAAATAGCACTGAAACCAGGTCTCCCTGTTTTTCAAAACACACAATTGGCACTCATGGAGTTTGATAGTATCTTACTATTCTTGATGGAAATCCTCATACTGAACTAATATTACATGATTAGAATACAAAAAAATCTTGAAATACTATGGAAATACAGATTTAGTTCATCAAGTACTATGCAAAGGAAAAAAAAGACTTTACTATGGTGGATGGATTTTTAATGAGGTTGAATTAATATATTCCTAGTATATTCAGGGTACTACCCATGTGTGCCCCGGGATCTATGCGGGGCAGTGGGAGCTGAGACATTTCCATACAATGCTAAATCTGACAGAGACTGGGCATCTGACAGACAGAGCCTGCCCTGGGGTTGTTGGATTTGGGGCCTAGGGGTTACCCCTTCTTTTTCTAATGGTCACAGCTGAAAGATATAAAGTTTGAGAGTAATGAGTTCCTGTGTTTCCTTCCATGTGGACCAGAAAAGCAGAGAAAAGGGGGATGGATGGGAGGGGAGAGGAAAAGAGAAAGAGACAGAGAAAAAGAAAGACAGAGAGAGAGAGAGAGGGGAGAGAACACAGCAAGTACCCAGAAAGGACCATGCAGATTAGCTCCACTCACTTCCTGAGACTCAGCCATGGTCCTCTTGGGTCATGGGAAACACAACTGTATCCTTATAAATAAAATACAAAACACTTCTTTTCTTAAACCTGTGTGAGAGTTGGATCCTGTCAGAATTAAATGTTCTTATTAAGTACTCATAAAATCACTACATCTGTATATACATATGAAATCACATATATACTATATGTGAAATTAGAAGTTTTTACAGTAAAAAAAGGAAAGGGATCCAGAGGTTTTCCCATCTTGCAAATATGTATAAGTTTCCTAGATCCATATTTTTGGCATTATTTTTAGAATTTGATATGAACTTTCTTAAATTTTACATTTATCCCATAATGCAGGACTATAGTATAAAACAGAAAATACAGAAAAGCAATGTACTTTAAAAACAGAGATAAAATATTTCATACACCACCATTCAGAGGAAAAAAATTAAAAATTTTATATATAGACAGGGTCCAGCAGAAGTAACATCACTGAGTGTGGTTGGTGCGGTATGCGACTGTCACACACGAGATGGACAGCAATTTGAACATTTCACCTACAATGCCATCTGATGTGCTTCAGTGTGATATTGTTATGTCACAGAATTACATGCTTATGGTTTTTAATACAAGAGTTTTATGTAATAAAAGAGAGGTATTATTGTGCCGGGCCCTGAACATGATATTTGTAACAGGCACATACTTACAAACAAAATTTTACATTACTCTGTAATATGGAATCTTCAGTTAATATCTTCTCCTGACCTCCTTCTATATCAGCAATAATTTATGCAGTGCCATTTTAATGACTTCATCACATCTAATTAGCTGATGCATTGTAATTTATCCACTCCATCTGCTGTTTTGAATATTTAACTTATCTCCAATATTCCACTATTAAAAGAGGTTGCAATAGACACCTTTGCTTGCTTGTCTATTTTCTTAAACACATTCTTCAGGGTGGAAATTATTGCCTCAAGCCCTGTACCATTATTGGGCTTTTGAAACATATTGAAAAAGTTCACTCCGGCAGGCCGGTCAATTTATGGGCTCAGTGGGCACATCAGTGTGCCGTGCTGCACGCCAGGATGTTCTAGTCAAGTGTGTGAAGATGAAGGACAAAGAGCGACCTCACAGTTTGGATTAGGAGGGGAAAATAGGTATTCCCTCTTCTTGCCCATTTTTATTTCTCACTTTACAATTTGCACATTCATGGCCCTTGCCCATTTTTATACTGTAGGACGGTGATTTCCTTCCCAGATTCTTGCTTATATAGGTGAGAGATGAACTCTCTAAGTACATATGAGTGTCTCAAACTATTTTTTCACTTGTCATATATATTTCCCAGTGGTTTTGCTGTTTAGAAATTTCAAGTTTTAATCATGACTCAATCTTTGATTCTTGTCCTTGTTGTTTTTGCCTTTGATTTTCCATATTTTATAAATACTTATATTTTCTCTTAACTATTCATAGATTCATTTTTAGACTTAAAATTATACCTCTACTGAATTCATTTTGATAAAGACTATAAAGTCAAATGGTGGGCTTTTGTGTCTAAGGTTTTCTGTGGTATTTATAAGAATAATAACAAAATTTGGATAAGAGTTCTTAACCTGGGGTCTAAGGGTTTACAGTAGACTTGGAATATTTTAAATTACTTCTGAGCAGATGGATGCCTATGCATTTGTGAATTTTATTAAGGGGTCTCAATGCTTATGTAAAATTCTCAAGGAGATATATGAACCCTAAATGTGAAGGACTTTGCTCTAAAGAGGAAGCTATAGACTAAGCACACAGTAGTCTTTTTTCTTTTAAAGGGGGGTAAATCCCTTTCAATTTCAGAAGAGCAGGCATAGTTGTCCGATCTTCTGATCATTGAATTCCTTTGTTCCAAAGAAATTTCACACAAAGCCCAAGAGATAAAAGCAAAGCTCTTCTGTTCAAGCAGGAGTCAGGGAGCCTGAAAATCTGGACCAGAATTTGAAAATATTGTATTACAATATGGTTCAAGGGAGTAAAATGTGTCATGTAAGTTCATCTTCTACCTTTTAAAATAGAAGTTCTCATAATGATTCATCATAAATCAGATCTGTGAAGATTATAGAATATGAAAAAAATGATGCCATAGACTAGTTAAGGGAGATGCACTCTTACCTCAAAGACCTGAGGGTCAGATGACCTAGTCACCATCCAGCATCAGACTGTCTGGCATGGTGCAAAGTTAGACTGACAGTATCATGGAGGGAGCTTTTTGAGCTAACGGTGACTGCCCACCATGAAATCAATTGCAAATACTAGTGGAGACCACTGAACACCCCAACTTCCCCTCAATAACATTCTAGGGTTCAATCAGGCATTTTAAAAAGGAACAAGAACAAATGCATCCAACATGTAAATTTAAACATGTCTCTAAGCCCACACAAATGCAATGATTTTTTGGAGGGGAAAGTAAAATTAGGTTATTTCTAGATTTCATATTTTGTGTAATATCAATAATATTGCTGAAAACAATGAATTTTATTTAATGAATAACATAGCTAATTAATTTGGAAGTTATTGCGATGCATATTTAATTATGTCAAGCTTAGTCTTAGTCCCAGAAGCTGTTTAAGAACAGAACATTAATAATTTTTTGATTTACAAATAGTTTTCATATATCAGGACCTAATAAAAAAGCACACCAAAAAACATGCAAATTTATACCCAATCAATTTTAAAAGGGCATCATCATGTAGAAGCCATGACATTCCTTTTTTTTTTAAATACTAAGAGGATGAACAACAGGGCTGATCCATAGACATATCTTTTAAAGTTTGCACTTGTTGTTCTGAACAATTTGTTAGAAGAGATAAAATAGTGAACAAGTTGTCAAACAAGAAGAGATAGCACATTAATCTATAGGATGGAAACTGGTTATCAAATAGTGTTGAGCAGAAGGAAATTCAAGTAGCAGTTTAAAAAAACCCAACTGACTAAACCTTAAAATTATTGTGTCATTTATTATACAACAAATATACAGAATACTTCACTGGAATGTATTTCAAGCTCAAATCAATTTGCTTATTTGTTGATAGAGAAGAAAACAATGCTGAGTGTTGTCTGAAACACTGGTATTCATGCTAGCACTGCTAGCATGAATTGGAATTAGATTCTCTTAAATTTTCACTTGAAAAATGGAAAAAGATATTTCAGCATTGACCTAAGGAATATATTTTTTCAACTGTAAAATGCTGCTCAATTCTGTGTTACCTCATTGATACAATTTTCTTAAGGATTGAAATAAAAATGGTGTGGTCCTTAACCCAAACACCAGACTCGTGTGCAGTCCAGCTAACCAGGCCTTTCGGCTTGCATGAGAGACAGTCCTCGACAGCTAACTTCAATACTGGTGAGCTTCTACCTGCCACACAGCTCAGCTGGAGATTCAGTCACTAGCCCCTCACTTCCTAAATCCACCCTAGATTCCCCTTGAATCACACATCCCATCTGACTTTTAAGAAACAGTCAGAAAAGGTTCTCATCAAAGAGAAAATAAAGAGGATGAAGAGGACATGGGCCCCAGGCCGCCGTGTGGGTCCCACACGCCTCCTTCAAATGGTGGGGAGGCGCGGTTTCTACACACTGTCCTTGCAGGACATCCCGCCATTCTGATGCCCCGTAAGAAAAGCTGATAAACATCACTGGGCAGTTAAACAAGAGAAAAAAGAAACACCCTAAGTTCTTGGAGAATTGAAAAGAACTTGAGTATTGGACAGAATGAGACATAAAAATCTATTCTGTCACGTTTTAGTGGCAGGACCTTGGAGAAGTTGTAGAACTTAAACGTCCATTTCCTCATCTGTAAACTTGAGATAACGCTTCGTACTACAGGATGGGGCAAAAGCAGGTTTACGGTTGTGAGTACATGAAACAGTTTATTCTTGTATTGTTATTTATTAATTGTTGTATTTTTTTCCACACAAACAACTGTAAAACTACCTTTTCCCCACCCTGCACTCTGAGATGAGATAGAGTTTATATCATCTCAATAATGACCATTCAATAACTGTCACCTGTCCCTCCACAGCATTGTTCCAAGCTTTCCTGCTACTTGACTTAGCACTTTCAGAGAGTATCTCCCTGTGGAGGATTTACAGCTGTGACATTTTACCTAATGAGTTGACATGGATTATGTCACAAGGAGGCATGGCTCCTCACCTTCCTACACAGTTTCATGGAGGTCTATGGGTTGTTCTCATGGGTGCTGCTGACTGCAGGAGAGTCAAGGGCAAAGCATGTGAAAAACCCTGCTTTCCAGAAGGGATTAGAGATGAAGCAAGTACTGACTGGAATTGGGTCCCTTAAAATATATGTTTGCTAGAAGCTGAGAATGAGACCTATTTGTAAATAGACTCATTGCAGATGTAATCAAACAAAGAGGTCCTATTGGACTAGGGTGCAGCTAATCTAAAGATCGGTATTCTTATAAGAATAATAATTTGGATACAGATGCATATGCAAGGAATTTGGCCATGTGATGATGGAGGCGGAGATCGGTATAGGCTGCCACAAGCCAAGGTATGCCAAGGATTGCCAGCAACTGACTAGAGCTAGAAGAGGCAAGGGAGGACTCTCCGTGAAGCTTTTTGAGAAGTATGGCTGGCCCTTCTGACACACTGATTTAGGAGAATAATTTTCTATTGCTTGAAGCTGTTCACTTTGTGGTAATTTGTTACAGCGCTGTTAGGAATCAATACATCTGGGGGAGCAGGAGGGAACCTGAGTATTGGAGTTGCTTTGGTCATGAGGGTGCAGAGCAGAGGGTTTGGGGAGCAGAAGGCAGAATCTTCCACCTCATCAGCCAGTAAGAAAAGCAAAGAAGGTTGAAAGCACTGGAACTTGACATTGTCAACTTCCGTGTGATATCTACCAACAATGCACTTGAATATTTTGTTAATTAAATTCCTAGTCATTAAGTGTCTGCTGAGAATGCTAGTGTTTCTGTGGAGGGGTAAAGAAATGTAACAGATACAATTCATGAGAACCTAAAATAGGTACTACTATTTGAATACACACTGCATGCTAGAATTTTGGATATGTTATTTTTATCCACAGTCAGTAATGTACTATTGAAAATGCCAATTATTTTATAGATAGGAAAACTGAGACTTAGAAAAATTAATTAACACATTCAGCATCACAAACAGCCGATGAGTGACTGATCTGGGATTTCCACACAAAATATATCTGATTATAGCTATTATACAGCGCTTTATCCCAGGGGCTCATTCCCAAATTAATCATGAGGCAAACGAAAACAGCATGTTACTTTTTAAAAAGGCATAATCTTGCACACTAGAGGACAGAAATATTTTTAAACATTCTTTAGTTCAAGTCCTTAATAATAATGATAAAAATAATTGAGACCTAGGAAGCATCCTATAATAAGTAATTAGGTAAGTTATACTATTGGCTATCAGAGCTTTCTATAAAAATAGTATATAAAATCTAGCTTTTCAAAAAGGATAATCAATGGGATGATCACTTGTCAAAGAGTATTCACCTTAAGCCTTAAGAAAGTCTCAACAAATATGTAATGCTTATAACATATAGGTCTGCTAACAATTGTGTCATTTCAAAATATGAATTGTATAAGCATGTTCTCACTTTTAATTACTTTGTTTTAATATACTCAATGAATTGTTTAAATAAATTACCATAATTGGCCTTCACACCAGCAAAATGTCAAGAAACATCTCTTAATATGTGAATTTGCCTACAAATGAATCACCTTTCTCTTCAATAAACAGGGCCTTTGTATACAATTATTTTAACAATACTAATCAATCATCCACCCAAAGATGGTATATTTCCCATGACTAGATAATTAGTTCATTGACTATTGATTACAAAACACTTTGAGTCAAGTTTACCTTGGCACTTCATATGTCAACATTCAATACATTGAGTTGGCTGGATGCAATGTTTATATTCCTATTTCCCATTCATATGTTTCATTCCAGTTAATGAAATTGACTTGACTCATGTTTCCAGCCCTGGATCAAGTTCTGAGACCAGGAAAATGGAGCTGGTTGACTGGCCAGGCATGGGTCAAAGCTTTGTTCCTGACAAAAGCCACCATAACATTGGGAAAGGCAGGCATCTCTAACAAGTGTTTGGGACTGCCTGAACCAGGGAACTGGATGTTCGTTAGAAAAAAACAACAGGCATTGTCCACAGAAAAATTATCTTGCACCCAACATTTTAATTTTTAGTTCTTAAATATCAGTCATATCAGAATTTATCTGCATACCTTGGTAAAAAGTACAAACATCCAGGCCCAGGCTTTTTCAATGACCCCAGACTCCTGTGTGTTCTTTCCTAGCTCTCCTAGGTGACTCTGATATCTCTAAGCATTTCATAACCTCCAGTTTATGCCATAAACTTATAAGTCTCAGCACCTGGTATTTAGTTCTAAAATGGTCCCAGAATAAAAGAACTTTAGAACCAAAGATATTAATGGAGCTTACTGCATGCCAGCCCATGTGTTATCTGCACCAACCACCTATCATCTATATCTTGTAATTTTAGAATCAGAATCTCCAGGCCCAGACATGAGTGGTGAGTGGGTTATCCAGGTGATTCTGAGCAGCAACCTCAGCCCGAGAATCAAGGGCAACATCAACAGAGATCAGTCATGTTGACAGTACACAACCTTAATATGATGTGATGGGAATGGCAGGCATCCCTGTGGTCTTCCTTCTCAAACTCATAAACCCCAGTCTAATCACGAGGAAAACATCAGACAATCCCCAGTAGAAGGATATCCTAAAAAATACCTGACCGGTGCTCCTCAAAACTGACAAGGGCATCAAAAATAAGGACGGTCAGAAAAACTGCACAGCCCCACAAAGCCTAAGGAGACATGACTACTAAATGTAATGGTATTCTGGGCGGGGTCCTAAAACCAAAAGGCAGTATTAGAAAGAAACTGAGAAAATATGAGTAAACTATAGACTTTAGTTACTGATGATACATCAGTACAGGTAGTCAGGAATATAAGATGCTAAAATAGGGAAATTAGGTATAAAGTATATGGAATTTCTCTGCACTATTTTCACAATAATCCTATAAGCCTAAAATTAGCTGAAATAAGAAAGTTTGCTTTAAAATGAAAAAAAAAAAAAAAAAAGGGCTCTGGCTGGTGTGGCTCAGTGGATTCAGTGCCAGCCTGTGGACCAAAGGGTCACCAGTTCGATTCCGAGTCAGGGCACACGCCTGGGTTGTGGGTCAGGTCCCCATTTGGGAGCACACAAGAGGCAACGTCACACTGATGTTTCTCTCCCTCTCTTTCTCTCTCCCTTCCCCCCTCTCTAAAAATAAATAAATAAAATCTTTAAAAAAATAAGAGAGACACAGTGATGTGCTTAAGTATTTTTTTAAAAAATGAAAAATAAAACATGATAAAAATGGATATATCCCTCAATTTTTTCAAACATAGAGTATAACATACACTCAATTTCCCAATCTCCCTTTTTGAGTCTGGGCCTTGGGTCCAAAGGCCACACAGTCCTCACACATGATACGTTACACATTCACACCATCTATGACCTCCTGTCTCAGTTCATTGAAAGAGGAAGGGGAATTAAAAAACAAAGCTGAAACAGGAGAGGAGACCACCTTTGTATGTCTATGATTTTTCACCATACTTTCTCCTGTTTTCTCACACACTCTATTACAACAGCTATCTTTTCATTCTGACCTTCCAGCACTTATCATAGCTCCCACTGACACAGTAACTAACTGTCTTGCACTTCCCCCCGCTTTCCATTGGTTTAGATGCTATTTAGCTAAATCACCTATTTGTGATAACACAATAGACACAACCAGATATGGAAACAAGCCTTCTTGACTTCAATCCCCCTGGTGATGGGAGAATCATGGGCTGCCTCACAGAGGGAGAGTGCCCAACAAGCTGCTGGTATCAGTGCTAAGTCAACGTAAGGTGTGACACCAGGTACAATATTAACTATGAGCTGGTAGACTACGCAAGTAACTTAGGTGGAGGTCAGCTGTTAGCCTCTCCTGGACTTAACAGATCATTTACAGAATAGATGATTTATATACATTAAGAACAGATTGATCATTTGTGCTTAAAACATGTACTTGCAACCTTTTTTCCTTTGAATTTCTCCACACTGAATGACATTCACAAAGCATCACAATTATATTTGATCACATCACCATGTATTCGGTACCTACCATCTCTCTCCAATTTCAAAACACTGTTTGCAATGTACTACTTTAAAATTACTGTTTAAATGATTCTTCAATTTGTCTATACTTTGGGATCATCTGGGTTTAATAACATATACCTTAATACCTTGGTCCCTGTCAAAAAGAGATTCTGATGGAACCGGGGTGGGGTGTAGACTGGATTTTCAGAGATAATTTTTATGTGTAGCAATGTTTAAAATCATTGTTCTTCTAAATATTAAATATAAAAATGGTGTTTTTCAAAAACATATTTAGAATTTCCTTTTTAAGAAACAAGATTGAAGACTAACATCCTGTAGATCACCTATCCACAAGGGTGACAATGACATATTTCATTATCATATTCCATTATGATTTCAGGATTTTATTTCTCTGCTACATGGTGATCTCTCCCACGACTATAACCAATTCACCAACATCTACAATGTTAATATTTTAGGGGACTTTCTACATTGTCCATCCCCCTAACATATTACTCTAAACTCATGTTTAGTGCCCAAGATTAGAACCAAGTAAGGGACTGGTTCAAGATTCAGGCCAAGTGGACATAAAAACTTCACTTTTAGTGCTAGTCTAGTGGACTGTGGAGAATGTGGCTTATGGCTGTGTTCCAGAGCGGATCCCAGTACTGAAGCACACACGTAACTAGACCAACTGATTGAGGCTGCCTGTAGCCAACTTAATGAATTATGAAGCAGAGAAATGGAGGAGCGGCTCCCAAAGAGAAGCAAGGCTCCCCAGTCACCTGAAGGGAGATGAGTGAGGTGCTTAGAGCAGGGCAACTTCTCTAGCTGGTGTACTCCTGTGTAGCAAGAGAGAGCCAGACCAGAGAAGCTTCTCCCCCCTTGTACACACATACTAAGTACACTGCAGACCTGGGCATGGTCCCCACTAGGAACTGCCAAATGCACTGTTATTCTGTCTTGGAAGCTCTTCCCATCTGCTACCTGCGATTATGTCATCTGCTCTATTTCTTCTTCTTTTTTAAAACAAGATGTTATTTATTCTTGGAGAAAGTGGAAGGAAGGGAGAAAGAGGCAGAGAAACATCGATGTACCAAAGAAACATCAACTGGTTGCCTCTCGCATGCCCCTAACTGGACACCTGGCCCACAACCCAGGCATGTGCCCTGACTGAGAATTGAACCAGCGACCTTACCCTTGGTGGTAAGACGCCCATCCTACTGAGCCACACTAGTCAAGGCTATTTCTTCTTTTTAATTTTTATTGAATTTGTTGGGGTGACACTGGTTAACAAATGATACAGGTTTCAGGTGTACAATTCTACAGTGCATCATCTGCATGTTGCACTGTGTGTTCACCTCCCCAAGTCAAGTCTCCTCTGCCACCATTTGTCCCCCCTTTACCTTCTACTTCCGTCAACCTTCCTTCCCCTGTGGTAATCACCACACTATTGTCTGTGTCTATGAGGGTTTTTGTTTTTGTTTTTGCTGCTTAACCCCTTCACTTGTTTCACCCAGTCCCCAAGGCCACTGACAGCTATAAATTTACCTTCTGCATCTACGAATCTGTTTATGTATTGTTTGTTGATTTTGTTCACTAGATTCCACATGTAAGTGAAATCATATGGCATTCGTCTTTTTCTTACTGGCTCATTTTACTTAGCATAATGCTCTCCAGGTCCATTCATGCTATCACCAAAGGTAATATTTCCTTCTTTTTTTACAGCTGAGTAGTATTCCACTGTGTAAATGTATCTCAACTTTTTTATCCACTTATCTACTGATGGGGACTTGGACTACATCCACATCTTGGCTTTTGTAAATAACACTGCAATGAACAAAGGGGTGCATATATTCTTTCAAATCAATGTTTCTCAATGTCACTAATCATCAGAGAAATACAAATTAAAACCACAATGAGATACCACCTCACACCTGTAAGAATGGCTACCATCAATAAAACAACAAATACTAGCGAGGATGCGGAGAAAAGGGAACCCCAGTGTACTTTCGGAGGGAATGCTGACTGGGGCAGCCATTGTGGAAAACAATATGGAGTTACCTCAAAAAGCTAAAAATGGAAATGCCTTATGACTCAGCGATCCCACTTCTGGGAATATATCCAAAGAAACCCAAAACATCTGCTCTATTTCTCAAAACCATTATCCTGTCCTACTGCTCTGGGAATCCATAGTTCCTTCCAGGTCCACCAGGGGGAGTTAAGGCCCTGATCACCAGAGCTGTGGTCCCCTTCCCTGAGCCCCCAGTGCTGGTTCTCCACGGCACCCTGGGCAGTCAGCAGAGAAGCTAGAAGGGTTGGGAAGGAGACTTGTAAACTTACTTAGTGGGAAGTCAGCCATGCTCAGTAGGTGGACCACCCACTGCTTCCCCCAAGTTGCTGCTGTAAAACAAAGCAGAACCAAAATGACAGTTTACAAAAATCACTAGGGAATAAGTAGACCTTCTGTTGAGAATCAGTGGACAACCACACACTAGTGTAAAGATCATTGTTGCCTTGTGGAAAATGACATGAGTTATGGCAAGATGAGAATAGCTGCCATACACAAAAGCACATAGGAAATTAAATAAATGCTCCCAGACATCAAATGGAAAATTAAAAAAAAATGAAATGAAAAATATACAACAGGTAAAATTTTGTGAAAAATAACTTAATTTTAAGTGGCTCATAAATAAAAATAATACAGGTTCTATCACATGTTGCTGATTCAAAGAATGCCAGTGATAACACAATTTGGGAGATTTTTCTGGGGGATGAGGATATGATAGGCAAAACTCTAAAATGACCTGCAATTGTCCATGTCCTTGTGTTACATCCTCCTCTTCAGTGTGAGCAACACTTGTAAATATAACGGATGGCACTCCACTGACCAGGCTACTTTACATGGCAAAAGCAGGGTAAGGTCTCTAAATCAATTAACTTATAGTTCATCAAAAGTGAAATTAACCCTGGTGGGCCTGGCCTAATCAGGCAAGCTCTTTAAAAGCAAATGTATTATGAATAATTTAAGTATATAAGAATATACAGATATTAAAGGAAAACTTCCCCAATCTGGCAAGGGAGATAGACTTTCAGGAAGTCCAGGAAGCTCAGAGAGTCCCAAAGAGGTTGGACCCAGGGAAGAACACACCAAGGCACATCATAATTACATTAGCCAAGGTAAAAATGAAGGAGAGAATCCTAGAAGCAGCAAGAGACAAGGAGACAGTAACCTACAAAGGAGTTCCCATCAGACTGTCAGCTGATTTCTCAAAAGAGACCTTACAGGCAAGAAGGGGCTGGAAAGAAATATTCTAAGTTTTGAAAGGCAAGGACCTACATCCCAGATTGCTCTATCCAGCAAAGCTTTCATTTAGAATGGAAGGGCAGATAAAGTGCTTCTCAGACAAGGCCAAGTTAAAGGAGTTCATCATCACCAAGCCCTTATTATATGAAATGTTAAAGGGACTTACCTAAGAAAAAGAAGTTTAAAAATATGAACAGTCAAAAAAAGTCATCAAATGGAGGGTTAGCAACAGGGAAGTAGGAGGAGGAAAGAGGGGGAAAAGATATAGAGAGTAAGTAGCATAGACAGTAGGTAGAAAATATAGAAAGATAGGGGGAGGGTAAGAATAGTATGGGACATGTAGACACTAAAGAACTTATGACACATGGACATGAACTAAAGGGGGGAATGTGGGTGGGAGGGTCTGGGCAGGGTGGAGGGGAGTGAAGGGGGAAAATGGGCCAACTGTAATAGCATAATCAATAAAATAAAGAATAAAAAAAAGAATATTGTGAACAACATTAGAAACAAAATAGGTCTGGAGATCAGGAACCCAAAGCAGCAGACTATCTCTGTCTGTCGTCGGCTGTGAAGAAGAAAGATTCATAAGTTCTACAGTCAAGTGGGAATGCACTCTGCCAACAATCTGAAAGATTATGAAAGTGGATGACTTCATAGTTGAACTTGAAGTTGAGACTGAAGCCTGGTCAATGCCTTCATTTGAGCCTGGTGACATGCTGAGAGAAGGGCCAGCTAAGCCATGCCTGGACAACTGGCCTACGGCGATTATGAGAGAATAGGTGAACGTCATGTAAAGCCACTAACTGTGTGGTCTTTGTTATGCAGCTTTGTGCGTATGACTAATAACGGGGACAATTTGTACCACACTTTTCTTCTAATGTCAATTCAATTTAAGTGACTACATGTACGTTCAACTTGCTCATATGTACACATACAGTAAAAATGAAACATTCCTCTTGATTATAGCAGTTTTGCTAATTGCAACATTTTATGTATAGTTTTTCCTCACAACAAAACATAAAGGAGTTAGTATACATTGAAAAATATGGTTCATTGAACCATAATTAATGTGTCCCAATATAATAATATTCACATACATCTAGAAGATAGTGTTGGTCAAAAATACTCGCTAATTATTTTACCAGCTGACTCTTTGAAAGTAGGACAAGTAGAGATGTTTAGAGGAAATATCATAAATAATGATGGATGAAGTAAAAAAGGCTAATCATTATGGTTTTTAACAAGATAAGCATTTTAAAATACTTTTTAGTCATGTGAATATCAAATATTAAAAGCTAAGTTTTTAGTTCAGTTCCACTTTAAAGTGAATAAAATATGATTTGGTTGCTTAATGTGTGTTCTACTAAAATAATCTAAATTATTTAACACATTTGAAAGAAATAGTGAAATGAAAATATGCTAATAATATATTGTTAATGAAATTAAAAGGAAACTTCAAACAGAATGCATAATGGTATCCCAAACTTGCTGGTTATATATTGTAACTTCCAGTACAGAACTTACTCACAGAAAGAAGTGCCTTGGTTGAATTTTGGGGATGGGCTATTAACATCTCTCTCAACTTTCTCAGGAGGCTAAGAGAACTCTGTCCCCCCCCCCCCCCCCACTGACCCTTGTCCCGGTAGAGGAAGGTCTTGCTGGTAAGCAGGGTCAGGCTGTTTGAACTTCAGCCCCTCCCTGGTTCTCAGCTACCAGGCAGGGTGGGAAACTGCCCCTGCAGCGCGAACAGCCTCTCAGACTGGACAGTCATGAATGCATGGCCTGCAAGGGGCACCCTTAGCAGCTGTGCCCCCTGGAGCACCTCTGGTGTGCTCAGGCCACTGCCATGCACCTGGCCCACCTCACCCTTCTTAACCAAAGCACCCATTCTGGAAGTGTTGATGAACACCAGGAAAGCATCAAGGTGGAGGCCTGGGCACCAGGCCAGCTCCCAGACTGCCATGGCTGTTTTTCATTTCTCAGTAATTGCAAGCCACTTTTATAGCTGTCATAATTGTATTTTAGAAAAGTAGAGTACGAGATGGCCCTCTCAGAAGGGAATTCTTCAATCTGCATATTTCCTGGGGACTTTTTTTCTGTTATTCTATTAATTTATTAACACTTTTTAAAGTGATATAGCTTCCCAGGATGCTCCCTGTCTGATAAGTCATTGAGGTGGTTATAAATAAAGTATTACATCATAAGTCCCTCAGTACCTAGCACACAAAAGCAAATGCTGCTGATTTTCCAGAGAGACGTTATGAAAATAAGTGATGTTGAAAATTCATTTTTTCCCTATAGTTAGGAAAGGCTGGAGCAAGAGGACAGATGAGGTATTTTTCAGATGCTACACAGAAGAAAAATGAAATGACAAAGATAATGCGAAACTATGATGTAAATTAGTTTATTCTGGACTAAAGAAATTGAACTAAAGTAAAAAATGAAGTTTCCCTCAAGATCTCTCTCCTTCTATGTTTGGCATTTTTTTTCCTTTAGTCACTTCAATTTTCAAAGTTCTTACATTGTGCTAATACACTGAGCTTGTGATACCCAAAGTTATTTTTAGGGTTCATCCCCAATTTATTTTATTATTGTATAGGAGTTTCATTTTCTTTTAAAGTACTGGAATTGAATTGTTGAAGCCCGAAGTCAGATCATGAAAATGTTGGATGAAGGGAATCTTTACCTTCCTGATGTTAGGCCTTCACAAAGATGCACAATTCCTTAAGAAATAGAGTTACATCATAGAAACAACTTAGATGCCCTCAGAGATGAAATCAGCTCTGTCTGTGATATGCTTTGGTTCGAATGATCCCACACCCCTGACGTGTGACCTCTGGACTATGAAACAGTGGGCAAGTTATTAAAGACCCTAAAATTTCTTTTAATGCAAGCCTTCATTAAAATGAATAAATATCTTTACATGATGTTCTGCTTAAACAGACCTAAACAAAATTATTATGCATGGGTGCACCTAGATTGAAACTTCTGTTCATAATCAAGATATACTCAAGGTTTCCAACTACATTGGCAACTAAGAAAAAGATCTGAGAGTGAACATAAATCATGGTTGAAATACATGCAACAATGCTAATAAACGTCATTACTGATTTATTAAATCCTGTATTTCAGCCAGGTTTCCAGGGACTTGCTTAGGCACCACCATAGCCACACCCTGAAACAGGCTCTCCAGGGAGGACTATTCTAATCCTATGTGGCATTGACCTAATTATGTAAAACATTTGTAAAGTTTACTTTGTTTTTCTTTTTTGTGAGAATTTATTAACTTTATTTTTATTTTTAATTTTATTTATTTATTTTTATTTTTACCTCCCACCCTCGGTCCAACCCCCCTTTGGATTTGTCCATGTGTCCTTTATATATGTTCCTGACAACCCTCCCCCATTTCCCCCCATTATTTCTTCCCACCTCCCTTCTGGCTATTGTCAGTTTGTTCTTAATTCCAATGTCCCTGATAATATTTTGCTTGCTTGTTTGTTGTGCTGATTAGGTTCCACTTATATTTCTTTTTTTAAAATATGTTTTATTGATTATGCTATTACAGTTGTCCCATTTTCTCCCTTCACTCCCCTCCACCCTGCCCACCCCCTCCCACCCACATCCCCCCCCTTTAGTTCATGTCCATGTGTCATAAGTTCTTTAGCTTCTACAATTCCCATACTATTTTTGCCCTCCTCCTGTCTATTTTCTACCTACCATCTATGCTACGTATTATCTGTACCTTTTCCTATTTTCTCCTCCTCCTACTCCCCTGTTGCTAACCCTCCATGTGATCTCCATTTCTGTGGTTCTGTTCCTGTTCTAGTTGTTTGCTTTTGTTTTAGGTGTGGTTGTTACTAACTGTGAGTTTGATGTCTTTTTTTACTGTTCATATTTTTTATCTTCTTTTTTTTGATAAGTCCCTTTAACATTTCATATAATAAGCACTTGGTGATGATGAACTCCTTTAACTAGACCTTACCTGAGAAGCACTTTATCTGCCCTTTCATTCTAAATGAAAGCTTAGCTGGATAGAGCAATCTTGGATGTAGATCCTTGCCTTTCATGACTTGGAATACTTCTTTCCAGCCCCTTCTTGCCTGTAAGGTTTCTTTTGAGAAATCAGCTGACAGTCTGATGGGAACTCCTTTGTAGGTAACTGTCCCCTTATCTCTTGCTGCTTCTAGAATTCTCTCCTTCATTTTTACCTTAGGCAATGTAATTATGATGTGCCTTGGCGTGTTCCTCCTTGGGTCCAACCTCTTTGGGACTCTCTGAGCTTCCTGGACTTTCTGGAAGTCTATTTCCTTTGCCAGATTGGGGAAGGTCTCCTTTATTATTTGTTCAAATAACTTTTCCACTAGTTCTTTTTCCTCTTCCCCTTCTGGTACCCCTATAATTCGGATGTTGGAACGTTTAAAGATGTCCTGGAGGTTTCTAAGCCTCCCTCATTTTTTTTTTAATTCTTGTTTCTTCATTCTTTTCTGTTTGGTTGTTTCTTTCTTCCTTCTGGTTCATTCCATTGATTTGAAAACCAGTTTTCTTTCCATCACTATTGGTTCTGTGTGCATTTTTCTTCATTTCACTTATTGTAGCCTTCATTTGCTCATCTAATTTGTGACCAAAATCAACCAATTCTGTGAGCATCCTGATCACTAGTGCTTTGAACTGTACATGTGATAGGTTGGCTATCTCTCGGTCAGTTAAAAGTACTCGCCACAGAGCTTTCATTCTGTGTGAGCCATCTTTTTTTTTCCCCCCTTTGGTCTGGTCGCACCTGTTACGTATGAGAGGTGGAGCCTTAGGTGTTCACCAGGGCGGGGCAACCCAGTCGCTGGGTTGTGATGTTGTACGTGAGGGCAGGGTCCGAGAGGGAACCATGTTGCCTGCTCTGCTCTCTCTAGGACTTCAGTCCCCTCTGCTACTTCCCACAAGCAAATTGGGCCCCTCTGGTGCTAGCTTCCAGGCAGGTGGGCTTGTGTACATTCTAGGACTCTGTGGGTCTCTCCAGGGAGCCTCCTGTGAGGCTGAGAGAATTTCCCAGCCTCATCCCCCACAGGCGTTTTCAATTGGTGCTTTTAGGCTTTATTTCCCAGCACTGAGTCTCTGGGTTGCTCGGTGTGTGTTGCTGCCCGTTTTTGCCTATTTTATCTGCATGCAAATGTGTGACTGTGGACAGCCAGCTGCCTTGTGCACCTGGGTCTGGCTTGTTGCCTCCCGGTGCCCAGGGTCTGCCACCAGGTCTGTCAGCTGCCCCTGCACTTCTGGGGTCTGCCAACTGCCCCCTGCGCACCCACATCTGCCAGCCACCAGGTTTTCCTGCCGGGACCCCTCGACTCCTTTCCATAGGCCTCCGATTGTGTCCCTCCTTACTGGTCTGGATGAATGGTTGTCAGACATCTGTTCAGTTCATTTTTTTTTCTGTTCTGGTTGTTTTTTTGTTTCTAAATTTGTGTTGTCCTTAGTTTTGGTTATGCGAGGAGGCACAGTGTGTCTATCTACCCCTCCATCTTGGCCGGAAGTCGGGTTCCACTTATATTTCTTAATAGGCTGGATTTGGATCATTTTAAGATTTTAATTAGCACAAAACTCCATCTGAAATTTCTGTGCTTTATGTTAAAAATAAGTGTACTTTGTACAAATATCCACCAGTTAGTAAAGGGCTTTTGGTGTGTGTGTGTGTGTGTGTGTGTGTGTGTGTGTATACTTGAGCAAGGCAGATCCTAAATTAAAAATGAGTTAGAAAGGATTGTTTCTAGAAAGATTATTTTGCACAGCTACTTTTGGATTTTAAATAAGAAAGGTGAAAGTAATTCTAAAATACAGTTGTATTTAGTTGGGGGCACAATTCGATTTACTACTGAGAATATGTTCAATTTTTACATGGAGCATGTAAAAAAAGAACATATACTTTTACATGGAAGTGTACAAATTAATATGTAGTAACTGTAAAAAATTAATGACTATTAAAATTAAAAAATGACTGATTTTCCCAACAAATACAAGGAAAGATATGCTAAAAAATACTTCTCTTATTCAACCCCTATTTTTAAAACATGTAGAACATTTCATAGCTGAAATCATTCTATGAATCGCCACATCGAATTTTTAACTCTAGTTGCTTTTGCTCAGTTTGATGATCCAACTTTTTAAACAATTTCAGTTTTAAACAACTTAGCACGGCGTTCAGGACTCTCATGGTCTAGTTATTAAGGTTATTTCTGCACATGAAATCAGGCTAATCATGTTATGCTCAAAACAGTGCTAAGCATCCTTAGTACTATACTCCAATCCATGAGAGGACCGCCTTCAACTGGAGTGAAGACCAAGGCCTGGAAGCAACTAACCTAGGATGAGATGAATATATGCTGAGATAGATGAGTGTCGATGTAGGGAGGCCTTGCAATATCAAACAGCATTAAATATACGCACCCTACAGACAAACTTCTAAGCCCCTCAAAATTAAGTCATTCTGAGTTCTGGGTTCTGGGTATTGCAAAACACCCAGTGCCTGGGTCCCCACCTGAATTCTGTGATCCAGTAGTCTTAGGGTTCGGTCCTAGACAATTTTAATGCATACCCAGGGCTAAGAACCAAAAGTTTATAACTTAGTGATAGAAACACCCTAAAACCAAGAGATCTCATTAGCTGCTGACTAGCTTTCCATCAGAACAAAGCAAACTGCAGTAATTTCACCTCAAACCTGTTTTTCCCTTCCCTGCCTTTGCTGGTCTAATAATGTTCTCTGTTTCCTCTTGGTGAATCCTCCTCTCCTGGAAGCTTTCCTTGATCTCTTGCCCCTCCTGGCTGGTCCCCAGTCTCTCCCCATCTCCATGCTTACTGTGTTCTAGTTAACTGCTCCCTCCCTAGATTGCTGGTTCTTTGAGGGAAGAAACTATAGTTTGTCGATCTTAATTTTGCCAGTCCCCAGTAGGTGTTTATGTTTGGATGAATGAAACAAACTTCATGGGAAAATGATTATTGCATCCTACATCATGCACACATGAAAGAAGACATTCTGAAGCCCTGGCAGGTGACCGCGGTTGCTGTCAAACAGCTCTTTGAATCGCACGCACACACAGAACAGCAATGCCCTTCCAACAATTTCCATGAAGGCAGCCAACATGAGAGCAGCAGGAGCACGAGAGGCAAGGGAAGGAAAAGGAAGTTTTTGAAAAACAATGCAGAATTATCAGGAATTAGCCTTGAAGAAGGTAGCAGAGTGAGAGCTGGAACCATGCAGTGATCAGAGGTAGGGTGCTCCTTTTTGCAGACAGTTGATCAGTTACATTTGTAGTTGACTAAAGTTGATCATCATTAAGGTATATTTTGGTATCAGTAAGGTATATTTCAAGTTCAAGGTTAAACTTGAAGTAGTAATTTTTAAATTTCCACTCTTGCCACCCAATTATCCAGTCATTTAATGTTTATATTTTTGAACAAGTGGGTCCACATACCAACAAAATTGTTTGGATAATCAAAGATGTTTAGAATATTTATTTTCTTTGGTTTTGTTAAGTGAGCAAATATGAAAAAAACACATGATGGCTGATGTGATTTCAGCTACAACATCACAAAACACTTCAAACATCTCCAAACTTGTTCAAACATTCAAAATGCTCTTGCCCAAGCATAATGCATTATAAAAGAGTATTAAATTACTCTTCCCTCTTAAAAGCCACTTGAAAATATAAACTTTTTAAAATGAGTTTGCTTTTCCAATATATTTTCTAATATGTAGCATATAGCTGACAGCCACCTGTCATTACAGAAAAATTGAAGAAAATTAGGAACAGCGTTCTTCAGCAAATCTGAAGTGTGCAACTTTTTACGTAAGCAAAAGTTTGACCTGTAAATATCTATCTAATACAATTTTAACCTCAATAGCTATTGCAAAGTATCATCAAATTTCTGTGATATTAAAAAATGTGTTCCACAAAAACCATTTAAACTGAATAAACTGAAGATAATAAACAGTCACTAGGGACCATTATTGCACTATAGAATCCCAAATCTTCCCTCCGTTATCACTGTACTACAAATACCATAATAATATCTGATGGACAGAACAAGCATAGGCCCCTGTTTCAGTCCATAATTTTTTTTAAAGTCTTTTTTAAAAAGATTTTATTTATTTATTTTTAGAGAGGGAAAGGAGGGAGAAAGAGAGAGAGAGAGAAACATCAATGTGCGGTTGCTGGGGGCCTTGGCCTGCAACCTAGGCATGTGCCCTGACTGGTAATCGAACCTGCGATGCCTGGTTCGCAGCCCGCGCTCAATCCACTGAGCTACACCAGCCAGGGCCATAATTTTTTTTTTTTTTTGAGAAATTTAAGGCTCACAGCAACAGTGATGGGAAGATACAGAGATTTTCATTGTATCCCCTGCCCTCTACATGCATAGCCTCCCCAGTTATCAACACCCTCCATCAGGGTAATACATTGTTTACCAATATCTATATTGGCACATATAATAAAAATTTGTAGATTTCATTTTGACTCACTCTTGGTGTACATTCTAGGGGCTTGGACAAATGGATTGGATTGGCCAAAAAGTTGTTAGATTATATTGTGACAGCAGTCATATCAGTGTGCATTAAAAAAACTCATCAAAATTGGTGAATTTTTGTGTAGCCATTTTAATAATGAAGATAGAAGAAAATATGCAACATTTTCAACATATTATGCTTTAGTATTTCAAGATTTCTTGCTGGACAATGCTCCAAGGTTGGGTAGACCAGCTGAAGTTGATTGCAATCAAATCAAGATATTAATTGAGAATAATCAATGTTATGTCATGAAGGAGATAGCCTACATGCTCAAAATATCCAAATCAATAAAGTTATCAGTGAAAATGAAAAGTGTCTTTTATTTCATGGAAAAAACTATACAGAGTTTTTGGCCAACCCAATATAATGATGTATATCCATTACTACGGTATCACACAGGGCAGTTTTACTGCCCTAAGAATCCTCTGAGCTTTACTGATTTAACATCCCCCAGACCTGCTGACAACCACTGATCCTTTTACTGTCTCCATACTCCCGCCTTTCCAACAATGTCATTTAGTTGAAATAATATAGTATATTGTGTTTTCAGATTGGCTTCTTTCACTTAGCAATAAGCATTTAAGTTTCCTCCATGTCTTTTTATGACTTGATTTATTTTGAGTGCTGAATAATGTCCCACTGTCTGCAGGTACCAGAGATTGTCCATTTACCTACTAAAGACAGCTTGCTTGCTGCCAAGTTTTGGCAATTATAAATAAAGATGCTATAAATGTCTGCATGCAGGTTTTTGTGTGGGCATAAGTTTCCGATGCCTTTTGGCAAACACCAAAGAGCACAGTTGCTGGATCATATGGTAAGAGGATGTTCATTTTTGTTAGAAACTACCAAACCATCTTCCAATGTGCCCGTCCCATTTTGCTCTCCCATCAGCAACAAAAGACTGCTTTGGCTCCACAGCTGCACCAGCACGTGGTGTTATTAGCATTCTGAAATGTGGCCTTTCTAATAGGCGTGTAGTGATATCTCACTGTTGCTTTGATTTGCATATCCCTTGACTTTTAAGCTTAGTTATGAAGACCTGGGGATTGATATAGTCAAATTTCTCATTATTTTGTCATCCATTTCATGTTTAATGTCCATAAGGACATTAAATATGTAAAGTTAGTGAACATCTTCATAACTTTACCTAACACAGTATATTCTTAAAACATTTAGGCCTTTAATCAACTCAGAATTTGTTTATACTATGGAGAAAGAAATCTAATTTTACTTCATTTCTACATACAGACAGCCAATGATACAACATTGAGACAGTAACATTGAAACAATCTCTTCTTACTCCCCCTGTCATACATGAAATTCTCATCTATGTAGCAGTCTATTTCTAGTCATTATATAATTCTTTGAAGGACTTAATGAGGTAAGCCTTGTTAAAAAATATATAGTGCCTGTGCCATACTTTGTCTTATTATGACAATGATTATTTTGTTAATTATCTTGGGTTATTTCATTCATTTACATATACATGTGATTTTTCAAATAATTTTTGACACTTCTTTAAAATCTAGCTGGGGTTCTGAATGGAAGAGCACCAAATTTGTATTATAGAAGAATGTCTTTCCTTCATATTCAAGGCTTCTCCAGTTTGCCTCCCCATTCATTAACAGGTGCATGTCTCATTTTTCTGTGGTCTTCTCTGTAGACTTCTAAAATTTATGATTTCTCCCCAAAAAGTTTTCATATTTTGACCTATGCATCTTATCATTTTATTGTTCTTATGAATGAGGCTGCATTTCATTTTACATTTTGTAGTCATTTATGGCTGGTGTGCAGGAATGCTATTGATTTTTGTGTTTTGAGATTGTATTCAAATGTCTTAATAGACTCACTTTATTAGGTATAATAACTTGTTAGTTATTTCCTTGTGTTTTCTGGGTACATGATTGTAAAGTCCACATATTATGGCATGTGTTATGCTTCCCCACAGTCTCATCCCCTATGATTAGGGCTGTCCAGTTTCTCCAGTATAAAGGTGAATATCACAGGTGACATAAACATAATGCTCCAAATTTTAATGGAAGCCCCTCTAATATGGCACTCCTGTGATAAATATGATATTTCTGATTGGTGGGTTTTACTAAGTTAAAGAGCATGCTTTCCACATTGTTCTGCTAAAAATATTTTTAAATTATGGTTAAAAATATGATACTTTATCAAATATATTTTTGGAATCTGTGGAAATGACCATGGGTTTTTATCTGATTAATATTAAACTATTTCACTTTATTAATTAGTTTTCTAATGTTGAGCCATCCTTGCATATCTGAAATAGAACTGATTTTGCTATGATTATTTTATATATGTAATTGAATTTTATTTAGGATACTTGCTTGAATGTTAAAATGCAAGGTTGGCCTATAGTTTCATATCCTGCTTTCCATTTCTAGTCTCAACACTGAGATCTGTATATAAAATTCAATTCCTCTAAAATATCTTCCATTCCTTAACCAACTCAAATTACAAGATATCACTGGTCTGTCAGCCTTTGCAACCTTTAACCCCCACCCCAGATTATGTTTCACCCATTCAGTGCCCACCATATGCCCTCACTGGCTGTTCAAAGAACAGTTTAACATGCAGTCCTGCAACCTCTTATTTGAGTGGCCAAGTCAGATGGTTACAGAATGAGCACCAGCTTTGGAGTCAGCTGGTGGCCCATTTTGACCCATTACTGTGTAAATCGAGACCTATGTCCTCCTTCTCTGTAAAACTGATATGACGCCCACACTGCAAACTGACATAGGGACTGAAGTTAATGCTTATAGAGTAGCTGGTGTACAAGGTTTTTCATCAGTAATGCCAGTGATGCTTTTTCTTGATGAACACAGACATAAACATTTGTTTCTTTAAATATATCACCCTTGGTCTCTGCATGGTAAGTGATGCATAGGTTTACACAGGAAATGCATAAATATCACTCATAAAAGACAGGTTTAATGGTCGTCTTGTGAGCATAAATTGGTGCCAGGTCCTGGGGCAATCTGACAGTAGAGAAAATGAAAACTATGGGGTAAGAATAGCAGCCCAGGTAGGCAATTGTTTTGAATTGAAATGTGTTCCCTCAGGAGATATGTTGAGGGCCTGCTGTCTTCCACCCCAAGTGCATATGAATGTGGCATTACTTGGAAATAGGATCTCTGAAGACATAATTAGTTAAGGGGAGGTGACACTGGAGTAAGGTGGGCTCTTACTCCAATATGACTGACTGGTGTCCTTATAAAAAAGAAGGAAAGCGATGTGAAGACACTGGCACACAAGGACAAGGTGAGAGAGGAAGCCATGGGAATGACGGAGGTACACGTACAAGGGAAGAAACACCTGGGGCTTCCAGAAGCTGGAGGGGCAAGAGTGGTCCTCTTGGAGGGAACATTGGTCAGTCAAAACCTTGTTTCCAGGCTTCTAGCCTTCAGGACTCTAGGTTAATATACAGGTCCAGCACAAATAAAGCCCCTTTTTAATTACAAAATCTTTTATTAAAAAATCATCAGCATGTGATTCTGGAACATAACAAGATTATACTCAAACACATCATTGACAATTTAGGTGAAATCTTCAAATGAAAACTATAAATTATTGCACCCATATTATTACCCTATGAACCATACTCAGGCAGGTGTTACTTCTGCCAGACCCTGTATTTCAGTTGTTTTAAGCCACCCAGATGGAGTTACTTTGTTATGGCAGCCCCAGGAGGGTATTATGGATCAGATCCAGGGCATGGCTTGGAGATTCAGGTTGTCGATGAAGTACACCAAGAGGCAGATGGTGCAGCACCTGCAACAAGAGGTTATTGATATTAAGTCACATGTGTTGTGAGCTTGGGCAAAAGTAGGAACGTGTTCTGAACTGTGCACCAACCAGAGCAAATAGGGGGAATGACAGAAGGGACATAGAAAAAGGCCATTTACACCATGATGACTAATTGTAGTAAAGAGTTCCTAACATTGTGTAGGATGCTCTTCATTGGGTAATGGTTGTAACTTAACTGCTAGAATATATCTGATAGTATGTTTAGCAAATATTGCCATAGAAACCCAATTTCTTGGAGCATAGTGACTAGACAGGTTACATTTTCAAAAGTAATTTTTATCAGGAAAGATGAAAAAGCACCTTGGGCACTGAGACTCTTTGTTGCCTTGTAACTCACACTTATGCTCTCAATTCATTACTGCCAAACTTTAAATCCATAACCTTCCTTAGGTGGCGTCATTCTCAATCTTTGGAATTTCATCTTCCTCATCACTCCCTGTTTTCTGATTGATGTCTAAAGCAAGTTGATCATGACTATTATCTGATCAGATTTTCTGGGCAAGTAAAATGCAGGCATTCTGGTTTCACTCTGGTCAAAGAAGATCAAAGGTGTGACCATCATGCCAAGAAAGTGGGTGCTGCATTTAACATTCTACAAATAGAGTTGATTGACTGGCTTTCCAAGTCATATGATGCAGCTATTCTAAATCTGGGAATGAAACCAGAATTTCTCACCATCAATTCTCTTTTCTCTTCTCCAGACCAGGCGGTCTCAAAATTTTTATTCTCTGATGATTATCAGTTTAAATAAGAGAACTCCTGCCAAACTCAATGCTCTAATTACATAGCAGGGAAGGACTGATAGTAATTATTGCAATGTTCTACCCTCAAAAATTATCAGGCAATGCTGACTGACTTAGATGCCAAGGTCCATTTTTCTTTAAAACATATATATTTTTAATTGTCTAAATATGTGTATATTTGAAAAATCTGCCACTAATGATTCTTAACACAAACCTGTTACTATCAAATGAGTTCTGAACCTTGTTTTACTTTCAATTTTCAAATAATTAAATAATATTGCTCAAATCAATAATAAATGAATATTTCATTAACACATGGTACGCTACTATGACAAGGAAAAAATGTCCTGAGATACTTCTTTCCTACATCTTCGTGCAAGCGTGAAAGCTTTCAGAAACTTAAATATGATTACAGCAGGGGTTTAAGAGGAAGCATATCAAGGCCAATGAATAGAGTGTTCAAGAAATTATTCATGCTTGACATGGCTTTTTATAAAATTCTCACTTCTTGTGGCCTAGAATTTTGCTTATTCTTTCTTTTAATTATCAAATTCCATGGTTACTTCCACCAATAAAACAACAATGTCCTCTTAAAAGAAAGATATTCTGGCAGTGCACAATGCTTCTATTCTGTTCCCATTTCCTCATCCCCTAAGGAAAGCTTCATTGCCAGATCCCATTCACAGCCAATAACCTCTCACCAACAAAGACTTGAAATGATAAACTAACTGAGGGATAAATGCATCAGCTACATTTGTTCGGGAAGAAAAATATCAGTCCACATTTCCAGAACTCTTTAATACATACCATGATTAACTGCAGCAATGCATTTAAATAAATACAAAGTTTCAGATAATGAAAAAATATTTTATGCAATGAATTTTATAATTTTTCACACAATGAGTCACTGATATAAATGTCCATGGACAGAAAATCAGATGAATATTTTCTTTTTTGTTTTATTGGATTATGGGCCCCCCAATCCTAACTCTAAACCTACACTTTTCACGAGTCCATCAACGTTATTTTTTTCTGCAGTCCCACATCTGATTTTTCCACCCACCTGCTCCTCTCACAGCCTTCCCTTTCTTAGTGAATGGCAATTCCATATTCCTAGTGGCCCAGTCCAAAACATCTGGACTCATTCTTGACTCTTTTCCTATTGTCACGCAGAACTGGTTGTGGGTTAAATTGTGTCCCCCGAGTTCATACATTGAGGGCCTAACCATCCTAACCAATGTCTCTGAATGTGGCCTTATTTGGAAATAGCATTGCTGTAGATGCAGTGTGCTGAGGTCATATTAGAATGCAGTGAGCCCTAACCCAGCGTGACTGCAGTGGTCATGAAAAGGAGGAACTAGACACAGACACACACACAGGAGAAGGCCGTGTGAAGGTTACAGCCCTGCCAGGGAGCTACCGGAAGCTACAGGAGAGGCCTGAAACCTGTCCTTCCTTGGCACTTCAGAGGGCGCACGGCCCTGCTGACACCTGGATTTTGGACTTGGCCTCCAGAAAAGTGAGAACATATATTTCTGTTGTTTGAAGAAATACTACTTTGTGGTATTTTGTTACAGTGGCCCTAACAACCTATATCCAATTCATTGCCCAATCCTATTGGTTCTATATATCTATGAAATCACTTGGAAATATTTTTCTTCTAACTATACCATAAACATGTTAAGGTTATGTGATTTTCGGATTTAAATATAATTTTCCAATATCTATACATTTAACCCATTTCCTGTTTAGAAAAAAAAAGTGCAGCTTGCTGCCAGCATTCATTTAATTCTATATAAACAGGCTCTTTGAGGCTGAAGCAAATCTGACTGGTTTTAAATGTCAAAATAAAATATAAAAACTGTTCCTAGAGTTATTTCTAAACAGAACTTAAGTCTAATCCTAATGTAAATGCTGCAGCCACAAGCACCACTGGTGAGCATTCTCTAGGCAAACAGGAAATGGGCTAATAGTTTAAATTCATGGTACAGTTGCCAGACTTTACTTACAAAAAGATAGTGCCAAGAGTTGCCTTTCTTTCCCAGTAACTATGCAATAATGCAATATGTTTTTCCTGTATGTTTATCAGTAACTTTTATTACAGACTTTGCATGTAGTTTAATCTACTTCACGGACTCATAGAGAGCAGGCTGACAGCTACTACGCTGGGGGCTGGTGAGGGGGTGGAGGGTTTGGGCAGAAAGGAGAAAGGACTCATGGACATGGACAACAGTGTGGCGATTGCTGGGAAGGTGGAGAGTATAAGGGGAGTAAATCGTAATGAGAAAAATACAAAAAAAATTGTTTTAAATGTACTCAGAGCAAAAGTGAAAAGTAAATGTTTTAATAATTTATACTTATTTTTTATAAATTATTTTATTGTTCAATTTATGCTTCTTCAAATCAAGATACTAACTTATTTCTTTTATTATGTGAAACCCTAGTTTTTTCACTGGCAACTATTTTCTTGTACATTAGAATGTTCCTGTTCTCACTGGTGTGTGTGTGTGTGTAAAGTAACACCACATACTTTAACGATGTTCTCTACAAATATGGTAGAACAAGAATTCAGCAAAAAGTTTTGTTTTAAAAAGTTTTGCCTTAAAATATACTGGGTCCATTCAATGTGGCATATAAAATATAGTATAAATCATGGTTGGAAATTGATCATTATTTTCATCTGCAGAATTTAATACAGGTAACAGTTTCATTCATAGATAAGAATGTTATTTCAGAAATCTAAGATACCTAAGACACAATCTTGTTTACTGAAATTTTTTTCTTGCTGAGTGTTTTTTGAGTAAGTTAACCTCTATAAACCTTAATTTACTCCTTTGTGAAGTCTTCAATGTAGCACTTATTTTTAAATTTGTATAATATTTGAGAGGAGAATTTTTAGGTAATAAGAATTATGAAATATATTACCCTAATATATTCAATTAAATACAAAATTATGTTTACAATTCAATATTTTCATGAAGCAATGCATCCTAAATATGTACACTAATTAGAATATCACTACCAATTATGGGCAACAAAATATGCAGATTCAAATGGCAAATAAGTAGGTTAGAATATACATGATTTTTACCCAGAAGAATCTGGAAAAGCAATTTATTTTAAAGTATAGGATTTTACAGTATAGTTCAATTTTTTGGAAAGAACTTGCTTCAGTAAAACCCATCAGAAGTAGTCTTAAATGTATGACAGCTATTCCTAATAAGCTGGACAACATATTTTCAAATTGACTCATATTTTAGAAACCCATTGCCAAAGAAAAATAATCTTATCCTCGAGAAAAGATTTTTAAAAGCAATATATCGTTAAACATTTGAAAATAAACTTTCAGTCCATAACAATAACATATTGAGACAACTAAATAAAATAAAGTATCTGAAAAAGCCTGATACAAATAGGTGTTGAGTACTGAATGGAATTTTAATCTTCAACTAATTACTGACGTCACGGAGTATCAGTTTTGGCTTTCCTTCTGTAGCCACCTACAAGCAGATACAGAACTCAGGAGAGGAGCTGTACCGCATGAAGATATCTGGGCTCCTAACAGTGGCTACTGCCTGTGTGATTCAAAATGCTTAATGACATAAGACACCTGGAGACATATACTTCAAAATTCAAAGTAGGTGTGATATTCTCAGTATTGTCACCATGGAATCACACAATACATATTAGGAATGTTGTTGATTCTGAAGATCGAAATAGCAGAGTAAGGAGAAAATGACCAGCATAAATTTCTTAATTTATTCATCCAGTTAAAAGACAATTGTCAAGGTTGTACTGTGTGCCAGACACTCTGCTGGGTATCCAGGTGACAAGGGAGAAAATGGCATAAGCTTCAGTCTACTAAAGAAGCTTTCACTACAATATTTTCACTTGACTTCTCCACAATATATAAAGTGATGATTGATTAAAATGGTATCAATTGACATAATCAGGCAGAAACAGTTCCTTTTGGCAGAATAATAACATTTTTTCACAGTATCTTCAGCTAACTAAAAATATGACCATTCTTACTTAAAATTAAGTATTATATTTAAAGTCCAAATGTAAAGTAGTAGACACTTCTAGAGTATTTGTAAATCATAAAAAAACATCTAGGAGTTCCCTTCTCACATTTTCCTGACTTCCAGAAAACGCTGTTGCTACCCAGTATTCACGTACTAATTACTGAATGAGGTGGTACACAGCCTTTCGTGACTGTTTCTCATGAAGGTGACTTTATATCCATCAGGACTTTAAAAAAAGCAGCGGCAGCTAATTTGCTACAGAAATAAACATGGTTCAGACACATTTTGGAGTGTTCTTCCATAGTGAATTTTTGCAATTTCATCTTCCAAAATGAATAGATTCTTTTGTTCCTGTAGTTTCCTGAGTTAAATAGCACACTGGCAAAATGTCTTGGTAGCTGATAGGTACCAGGTAAGCATGGAGCTTTTTAGAAGTTTGCACAGTGGTTTTATTTTCTGAGCCAATATGCAACAACTGTCATAATGAGCAAACTTACCAACCAGGGCAAGTAACAGTGATATTTGCAATCTCTAGGTGTAAAGTACTGAACTGATGACACAGTTTCTTTGGGATCTCTCTTAACGCTCACATCTGTTTTTGGCTCCATGTTTAATAACAAAACCTGGGCTTTTGTTCAGTTGTAAAAGTCCTAATTTGAGTAGGCACTAGGCACAGAGATACTTAAAGCCAGTGCTGGCTTTCTCTTATGTATGATAATTCAGTAATTATAGTTTCCATTTCTGCAATTGTATCTCACAGCATTTGCAATGAGAATGGCTGGTACATTCAAGGTATATAACTGGGGACTCTCCTTAGGCAGCAATTGTTTTTTTGTTTTGTTTTGTTTTTTGGTTTTTGCATCTGCTTAAACACCCTTAGCTATATTGTATTATTCAGAATTGGAACTTTTATTCTAAGTATGTAAGTGTAAAACCAGCACTCCTCTATTGTCAAAGTTAAAAGTAACACTACAATAGCAAATCACTAAACAATAATCAGGTGTTTTGAGTTGAACATAGTGGCCTAAATAACAAACACTTTACAATGAATTTAACAAAAAAAGCAATTTCATGATTAATATAGGATACTTGGAAAATACAGAAAAAGCATGAAAAAAGAGAAAAATAATCCTGACACTCATGAGATGTTAATGTTTTGATATACTTTTTTCCAAACTCATCTCTATGTCCATATGTGCCTGATACTGGATTCATACTATAAATACAGCTTTATTTACTCTTTGTTACACTATAAATATTTCACCAGGTTGGATACAACCCAAACCCAATTTTAATAGTACAGATTAATCTACTACATGGTTCTATCAAAATTTATTTAACAATTTCCTACTATTACCTAGTTGGATAATTTTAATTATTAATTGCATGATAATGAACATCATTTTATCAAACATGTGTCCATTTAACTAATAATTTTTGAACCCTATGTTTGAACAATTAGATAATAAGCTCAATATTTGCTCTCAAAAATTTACAATCCAGTGTCCTAGATCTGTTCTGAAACACCAAACATCCGGGATCTTGAATTTCCAAATATGCAGGGCACAAAGAAAGAGAAAATCTTAATGTATGAAAGGTTTATCACGAGGAATAAGTCCGCACAAGTCTTTTTTACAAAATTAAATAACAGTATTCAGAGGAAGAGCAGCCATTGAGATATTTAAGTTTGTGTTTTTCATAATTATTTTGGTTCCAATGGGTAAAACAGATCTGAAGTACAAGGTCTGTCCAGAGATATACAGACATGTAATGTGAGGAATAAAGACATTTACTGAAGAAGATACAAGATACAAGAAAAATTATACACAGGACAATGACACCTCAGTCCCCTCAAAGTGAGATCTCACATAGTTCTTCCAATTGCCATCAGCTGCCCTGTCATACTTTCCTGAATCTTATCGACAGTCAGAAATCTCTTCCATTTCAAAGGTGATTTTAGTTTGGGAAAAGCCAGAAGTTGCAGGGCACCAAATCTAGGCTATACTAAGGTTGAAACATCCGGGCGATTTGACGTTTCGCCAAAAAACTCTGCACAAAATGTGATGCATGAGCAGATGCATTGCTGTGATGAAGCTGCCAATCACCAGTTGCCCACAGCTGTGGCCTTGTGAATCATCCGAAGAGTTTCTGTGGAGGAATGTATGACCTTAATGCAAAATTTGATGCAGATTTGTTGCTTTACTCGCTCTCTCTTTTTGACTGTGATGGCCACACAATACACATGCTCACTCAACACTGTCTACTGCCCCCACTGGCTAGTACAGTGAAGTCATCATTGTTCACACATATGCATTCCAGTCCTTGGCTGCCAGGTTACATCGATGTCACACAAACTATTCTCATCATATTAACAATGGTTGGACTTTTCCCAGACAGACCTTGTAGACAAGACTGAATGGAACAGGCTGTTTTACCATTATCTAGTTATAACTGGGTGACATAAATTATGGTGTGGAGTGATATTTCAGAGGTGACTCAATAGGACTTCTCTATGATTCATTGAATGGGGTGAGAGAAAGACAAGAGCCACCAGATTTAAGGTTAGGAAATATTGCAGAAATTAACCCTTTCCTGCAATATGACCTACACAACTCATCTTCCAGGGTTTCACAGACTGTCACTGTCTAATGTGTGATAAATCGATCGCTTATTCTACAGTCTCTTTCTATTTCAAAGGGGATACAATTTTATGCCACTTCTCCTAGATACCATCATTTTATTGCCAGTGTCCACTCATCCCCGTAGCTGTTCATGCTGTATTTGTTAGGTTTTTCTTTTTTACTCATTTTTCTGCTCTTAATATAACCAGAAAGAAATGCTACTAAATTCTAACTCCTGGCCTTTATTCTGAGGATTCATATCAGTTCTCCACTTTTTCAAATCTCTATACTTTCTAGAGTAAGATTTACAAAGATTGATTCAGGGACTTCTTGGTAGATGCTATTTCAAGTAGAAATCATGGTTTCTTTTTAAAAATACATTACATATTGAAATGAGATAACCACTATATACCTACTAGAATGGCTTTTTAAAAAACTGACAATACTAATTGCTGTCAAGGATAAAGAACAACAGTAGCTCTCATTCATTGTTCATGGGAATGTAAAAGATTATGGCTACTTTGGAAAACAATGTGTCCAAATCATCAGGTTGTATGCATTAAACCTATACCATATTGTATGTCAATTTTATCTCAGTCAAGCTGTAGAAAAACTTGCACGTGGATGTTTATAATAACTATATGTTATTACCAAAGTTGAAAGAAACCAAGATTTGCCTTAGTAGGTGAATGAACAAACTGTGGTACATCCACAAAATGGAATATTATTCAGCACTAAGAAGTAAGAGAAGAGAAAAGAGCTATCATGCCATGAAAAGACATGGATAATTCTTAAAAGCCTATTGTTAAATGAAATAATTCTGTTTGTGAAGGCTACATACTGTCTGATTCCAGATACATGATATTCTGGAAAATGTAAAACTATAGGAATCATAAAGAGATCACTGGTTTGCCAGAGTTTTGGAACAAGAAAAAAAAAAAGATGAACAGTAAAGCACAAGTGATAATCTAGGGTTAAAAAACTATTTCACATATACTGTAATGATGGATATTACATTATGCATTTTCCAAAACCCACAGCATTTCATAGCACAAACAATGAAGCTTAATATATGCAAATGTAAAAAGTAATTTAGGAGATAAGGAATCGGGGGATGGAATGAAAACTATGACAAAGCAATCTAACCATGTTAGCATGTATAGTAACAACATATGAAATAATCTCACTGCAGCAGGAGGGGTAAAGAGCTGGTGACCTAAGTAACTAGGGAAATGAGTGGAGTCTGCAAGACTAAAGGGAAAATAAACCATTCTTAAGCATTGCAATCTAGTCATTATTTTCCACGTGATACAGGTAAACAATTATGCTCCTGCTATCCATGTCCACTATAATTGAACAACTAAGTAAATGGATGCAGATGGTTTGAACTGGATTTCTCATATCAGAGTAGGAAATTACATGAACAAAAGGAGGAAGCTTGAATGATCCATGTGGTAAAGCACTAGAGTTGGAGACATCAGGAACTCATGTATAGCTTAATATAGATACAGGTGGTTACATATAGAAACATTCAGATAGATGTATATACACAGGCTAATACATATGGTGGGTACTTGTAGAAACATTTACAGAGAATTATATTACTTAGGCTGGTACACACTCACCTATTTCCTTGCTCTGTTAGCCAGAGTTCGGAAAAACAAGAGCAACCCTGTAGCAATGAGCAGGCCTAATACCTTTGGTTTCTCACACCACTCTCCAATCAAAAGGAATCAGAGCTCTTTAAACAAATAACTAATATTAGGGCTGTGGCAGGGAAAATACAATCTGGAGCACCTTATAGTGCCAGAAATAAGAAAGTACTCAAAAAATAGGGGTATGCCAAAAGGATGGGGGAGCCCCTTTGACCAAAGCTGGAACAATTTGAGCAACAAAATAAAGTAGCATTGGTTTATAGCCCAAAGTATAAAATACCCATGCTCATCATACTATAAATAAAATATTGAATGAGTAAGTAGGTAAACGGGATAAAAAGCACATTTCTCATTCAGAAGAACTCCAAATAATTTGTATAGGTACACCAGCCTCACAAAGAGCAAAGTATAACTACCCCTCCTTGAGAGTGGGCTGAACACAGTGATGACAGGCAGAGGACAGAAAGGGGGAAACAGCCACTTTTCAGTGGAGGGATCTAACAGATCCCACCTTAGCCAGGTGAGCAGGTCAACATCGCCAATGAGAAGTCACATTAACGCTTACACTAAATTTAGCCTTCACTTGAGGAAAGTATCAGACGAATCCCAGTAGAAAGGCATCCCACACTATACCTGACCAGTATTCCTCAAAACTGAACAGTTCACAAAACAAAAGAAGTCACAAATTTCCACAGCGTGAAGCAGCCTACATGTAACGTGGTTTCTTGGATGGGATCCTGGAACAGAAAAGGGCATTAGGTAAAATCTAAGGAAATCTGAATAAAGTGCAGACTTCAGTTAATAATAATGAATTAATACTGTCTCTTTAGTTGTAATAAATATAACATATTAATACAAATTATGAATAATAGGGAACTGTGGAAAATATGGGAACTCTCAGCATGATCTTCTCAACTTTTCTATAGTTATAAATTGTTCTAAACATTTGTAATGTATTTTCTAAAAATATATTATATTGTACCTCTAAAAATTTAAAGCAAATAAAAGCAGCAGGAACTGATAACCTAAGTGTACATTATACTCTGAATACAGAATGAATACCTAAAGGAATTTTAAAATAAAATGAATCTTAGTATCTAATTTATATTTCATAAGGTAGAATATATTCAATAAAAAGTTTGTAGTCAAGCTTTTGTTACTCTTGCTTATTCACTTTCAGGGTTCATTTCCCCAGTCTGCCATTTATTAGCAATGTGTTTTGTTTAAGTCCTTAACACTCTGGGTTTTAGTCTGTAAAATGATACTGTAAAAGCACTTATCTCATAGGGTACTGGGAACTAAAGGAATGAATATATGTATTTATATATCACATGAAGATACCTACCATAACATTAGTTATCATTATGTTTATCATAATGGAGACATTATAATTTAAAAGATGATTAGTAATTACTCTGCTAATTTCATTTGTACTAAAAGTAAACTGTGTGTGTGGGTTTACGTGTGTGGGATGGAGAATTTGCCAGGATAGACATTACATTGCTGTTAGCCATTACCTTTGAATGGATGAATCAGAGGTGATCTTATTTTTTTTATGCTTTTCTGTATTTCTTAAATTACTAAGGAATATATATTAACTTGTAAAAAAATGTTTAAAATTGTGAATCAATTTGATATATTAAGCCAAAGCCTGTATCACCTCTTTTTAAATGTTACATTATTTTTTCAAGTTATTTGACTTTTTAATTATTTTTTTAAATTTGTTGTTGTTCAGTGACAGTTGTCCTGCCTTTTTCCTTTGCTAACCCCAACCCCATCCCCCTGCACTCCCACAGTCAATTGTCCCCCTTTGTCCATGCCCATGAGTCCTCTATTCATGTTCCTTTGCTTGACCCTTCCCCTTCTTTCCCCCGTTATGCCCCCTCCCCTCTAATCACTGTCAGTTTTTTCTTTTTCCCAATGTCTCTGGTTCTATTTTGCTCATTTCTTTGTTTTGTTGATTAGGTTCCACTTACAGGCAAGACCATATGGTGTCTGTCTTTCACTGCCTGGCTTATTTCATTTAGGAAAATGGTCTCCAGTTTCATCCATGCTGTTGTAAGGGCAGAAGTTCCTTCTTTCTTTCTGCTGCATAGTATGTCATCGTGTAAATGTACCACAGTTTTTTGATCCACTCATTTACTGATGGGCACATAGGCTGTTTCCAGCACTTGGCTATTGTAAATTGTGTTGCCATGAACATTGAGATGCATAGATTCTTTTGAATTGGTGATTCAGGACTCTTAGGGTATAAACCCAGCAGTTGTATCACTGGATCGAAAGGCAGTTCTACCTTTAGTTTTTTGAAGGAATACCTTACTGTTTCCCACAGTGGCTGCACCAGTCTGCATTCCCACCAACAGTGCACTAGGGTTCCCTTTTCTCCACAACCTCACCAGCACTTGTTATTTGTTGACTTATTACTGATGGCCGTTCTGACTGGTGTGAAGTGGTATCTCATCATGGTTTTAATTTGCATTTCTTGAACAGCTAGTGATGTTGAGCGTTTTTTTTTTTCATGTGTATATGGGCCCTCTCTATATCCTCCTTGGAGAAGTATCTGTTCAGGTCCTTTGCCCATTTTTTAATTGGATTGCTTGTTTTCCTGGTGTAGAGTCATGTGAGTTCTTTATATATTTTGGAGATCAAACTCTTGTCCAAAGTACCATTGGCAAATATGTTTTCCCATATGGTTGGTTTCCTTTCCATTCTGTTGATGTTTTCTTTAGCAGTGTAGAAGCTTTTTATTTTGATGTAGTCCCATTTGTTTATTATTTCCTTTATATCTCTTTCCCTAGGGGATGTATCTGTGAAAATATCACTGTGTGGGATATTTGAAATTTTGCTGCCTATGTTTTCCACTAGGATTTTTATGATGCCATGCCTGATATTTAAGCCTTATATCCATCCTGAGTTTATTTTGGTGTATGGTGTAAGTTGGTGGCATAGTTTCATTTTTTTGCACGTATTTGTCCAGATCTCCCAACACCATTTATTGAAGAGGCTATTTTTACTCAATTTTATGTTCCTGACCTGTTTGTTGAATATTAACTGACTACAGAGACATGACTTTATTTCTGGGCTCTCTATTCTGTTCTGCTGATCTATGTGTCTGTTTTCATGCTGGTACCAGACTCTTTTGATTACAGTGAGCTTGTCATAAAGTTTGGTATCAGGTATTGTGATCCCTTCTACTTTGTTCTCCTTTCTCAAAACTGCTGAGGATATTTGGGGTCACTTATCATTCCATATAAATTTTTGAAATATTTGTTCTACATCTGTGAAATATGCCATTGATATTTTGATAGAGATTGCATTGAATCTATAGATTGTTTTGGGTAGTATGGGTATTTTAATGATGTTGATTCTTCCAGTCCATGAACACAGTATATGCCTCTATTTATTTGTGACTTCCTTAATTTCTTTCTTCAATATTGTGTAGTTTTTTGAGTACAGGTCTTTTACCTCCTTGGTTAAGTTTATTCCTAAGTATTTTTTTTGTTACTCTAGTAAATGGGTTTTATTTTCCTAATTTCTGTTTCTGATATTTCATTGTTGGTGTACAGAAATGCCTTAAACTTCTCAATGTTGACTTTGTATCCCACCATTTTGCCAAACTCAATCATTAGGTCAAGTAGTGTTTTGGTGAGGTGTATAGTGTTTTCTATATATACTATCATGGCGCCTGCAAACAGTGACATCTTTACTTCCTCCTTTCCAATTTGAATGCCTTTTATTTCTTTTTCTTATCTGATTGCTGTGGCTAGAACTTCCAATACTATGTTGAATAGATAGAAGTCATGAAAGTGGGAGACCCTTGTCTTGTGCTTGATTTTAGGGGGAACGCTTTCAGTTTTTGCCCATTAACTATGATGTTGGCTGTCAGTTTGTTATACGTGGACTTTATGATGTTGAGGAATGCTCCCTCTATTCCCACTTTCCTGAGTGTTTTTATCATTATGGGTGCTGTAGCTTTTATCTTTCATATTGTTTATGCAGCATATTACATTTATTGATGCACAGATATTATACCATACTTGCATCCCTAGGATGAATCCCACTTCATCATGGTGTATGATCTCTTTAATGTATTGCTCAATCCAATTTGCCAAGGACATCAAGAAGATTGTACCACTGAATCCCACAGAACTCCTGCCATAGGAGTTTACCCCATGAAGACAAGCAGGCAAAGGAGAGCACCCTGAGGTGCAGAAATAAACAAAAAGAGTTACCTAAAATGGGGAGACAAAGAAAGAACCCCCAATCAAAAGGAATAGAAGAATCCCCAGTAAAAGAGCTACATGAAATTGAGGCAAGCAATCTATCAGACATAGAATTCAAAAAGATGGTTATAAGGATGCTCAGGGAACTCAGTGACAACCACAAGGAACTGAGTGGGAACTACAACACCATGAAAAAGAAAATAGAAACTAGAAACAGGTACCAGGAAGAAATGGAGAATACAATATCTGAAATGAAAAATATATTAGAAGCAATTACAAGCAGGTTGGATAAAGCAGAGGGCCAAGTAAGTGAGCTGGAGTACAATGTATAAAGAAATACCCAGGTAGAGCAACAGCATGCAAAAAAGAGTCAAAAAGTATGAGAATAGCTTAAGAGAAATTCAGGACAACATGAAATGTAACAACATTAATATCACAGGAATACCAGAAGAAGAAGACAAGGAAAAAGGAATAGAAAACCTTTTGAAAACAAACCTATTCTGTTTGAAAAAATAATGACAGAAAAGTTCCCTAACTCAGAGAGTGGAAAAGGCATGTGAGTTAAGGAAGCACAAAGGGTCCCAATCAAGATGAACCCAAAATGACCCACTCCAAGACACATTGTAATTAAAATGACAAATTTTAAAGACAAAGAGAGAATCTTAAAAGCAGCAAGGGAGAAATAGGAAGTAACATACAAGGAAGCCTCCATAAGGCTAGCAGCTGACTTCTCAACAGAAACACTACAAACTAGAAGGGAATGGCAAGAAATATTCCAGCTAGTGAAATGCAAAGACCTGTAACTAAGACTACTCTACCCAGCAAGGTTGTCATTTAAAATGGAAAGTGAAATAAAGAGTTTCCCAGACAAAAGAAGGATAAAAGAATACACCACCTCCAAACCAGCTTTGCAAGGCATGCTAAAAGGACTGCTTTAGGAAGATGAAGGTATAGAATGAGAGAGATATACTAAAGAAAAGGAAAAGGTACAAAAGGAAAAACTGCAATGAGTAAGTGTCTTGCAGTACTAACATTAAATGTAAATGGATTAAATGCTCCAATCAAAAGACACAGAGTAAATGAATGGATAAGAAAACATGACCCACACACAAGAGACCCACCTCAGAATAAAAGAGCTACACAAACTGAAAGTGAAGGGCTGGAAAAAGTATTCCAATGAAATGGACAGGAAAAAATAAAATTTATATTATTAAGATAATGAATGCACATTAAATGTTTAATGTTCCATAAAATTAGTATTGAAAAACAATTCTTTCATTTTTCATCTCCTTCCACATTCATTTCCTCATTCATGCTGGTAACTTTAACGTTTTTCTATTTGTGCTTCTCCTAGTGGTTATTTCCACATCTCTAAATAATGTATCAAGAATGTTTGTTGTATTAAATTAGAAATTGTATTTTTACTTACTATTTTAATAAATGAGGCTTTAGCTAACTTAAACCACCCCTACTATCATCTGCTACCCAGCATATAGTACTTACATCATAACTTTAAGTCCCTGCATTTGTTAGGCTTTTGAATTTAAATTATATTCAGCCATTGCTGGTGTGGCTCAGTGGATTGAGTTCCGGCTTGTGAACCAGTGGGTCACTGGTTTGATTCCCAGTCAGAGCACATGCCTGGGTTGTAGGCCAGGTTCCTGGTTGAGGGTGCACGAGAGGCAACCACACATTGATATCTCTCTTCCTCTCTTTCTCCCTCCCTTCCCCTCCTTCTAAAATATATAGATAAAATCGTAAACTTTAAAAATTTATATTCATATACTTCTCTTTCTTTTGCTATTAATATTAATATTCCCCAGTATCAATCCAGCAAATATGGTTCCACAGTCACCAAATCCAAAGGAATGGGGGCATAAAAGCCATAGTTCACAGTTGCAATCTACTAGCATGCACCAAACCCACTTATCCATGTTCCCATAGGTTCACTAACCCAAAGGAAATGCATGACACGGTGTTCTATGAAACATATATTAAAACATTTATTATTAGTAGTAGTACTGCTAAATCTATACATTAGCTTGTATTATTCCTGATTGTGTTTGAGTAACTCATGTGCTGCTTGCTAAGGTGGTTGTTACCCTTATTTTTCTCTTTGGTACAAAGAAAAATAGGAGTATCCTCATTAGATGGAGGGTATCATAATATATTAGAATTTGGATGGGATGACATTAGCTCTGTAGTTGAAAATAAACCCCACTCTTCTACCCAAAGTTATTCTGGTAGAATGTGGCCCCTTTCTTCCTCTCCTCTCCTCTCTTCTCCTTTACTGCACATTAAACATCATAGATTTGAAACACAATGTACAGACAAAGTCACTGAAGCATGGCCACACACACTTCATTCATGTATTGCCAAATATTAAATGAACACTCGCCACCTGGCAGGCCATGTGCTGAAGCTGAGAACTCCTCCCTCAACAATATAGATGGAAACTGCCATACTCACAGAGCCTCGGTCCAGAGGGCATACAGAGACATTAACAGGCAATAACAATGCAGTACAATGAGTATTAAGATCCATCATCACTTAAACCAACCCTAACTTTCACCGGGATTTCTTTAATTTAGACTCAGATCCTCCCAGGGTTTTTCTGTAGCTCTGGGCTTCTAAGCAGTTTTATGCCAACTGTTCTGTGATGTTTATCATAGCTGCCAGAAGTCCATCTCAGTTACAACCAGATAGCTCCTATTTTAATAGGCTCCCACTTGTAGTTGGTCTGTCTGCCACCTTGGACTAACCTACATCTGGTTTCCATCATCTTCTATCACAGGCACCAAAACCCAAAAATATATATAAATCACAGCCATTCCCTGCAGTTTAGCAACATGAACCAACATATTTCTAACCGTAGCAACATTGCTCTATGCCTGATCATGACCTCATCATTTTTTTCAGTAAAAGCAATTAACCTTTATCTTTTTCAAGCTCCCCAGTTTGTTCTCTGAATCCTTGGAATTGAATGTGCTTCTATTTTAAAATTCTTTTGGATTTAGAAAGACTCACCTACCAGCAGTGTCTAGTGTGGCATTTGTAAGTGAACGTGTTGACATTTCTGAGGTAGAAATATGAATATCCCCATTAAGTGGGATGAACCATGGTAGCATACACTGTGTATCAGTCCAGGTCAGACTTTGCTGCCAGTGACTTTTCTATGAACACACGAAAGAGCTTTTGGTTTTCGGAGCCAATTTTACATACTTAAACTGCAGGCTAGACCTTGAGGACTTGTATATATCACATTATTTGGCCTCGGAACAATCATCTAACATGTTAACTCTGATACCAAGATTTCTCCTTTAAAATAATTCTATTCTTTTTTAGTTATTCATTCCAATCCATTGGAACATGGTTTAAAAACCATTCAGCAGAACTAATTTGTACTGAAATACACAGCATATTTTCATCACCACATTCATGCGACCAGAGGATCAGTGGTTATAAATAAATTTCATTCTATATATTATTACAAAAGATGCTGAAAGTGGAAATGAGAGTATTGACATTGCCAATAAACCATTCAAAAAGATACCAAGGAAATGAACTTGATCCCCTCGCTAAATGGTGCAAGCCAGTGGGCAGGGAAAGCTGTCACACCGCCACCGCTGCGACTGCCTGGGGAGACTTCGGTCTGTTCTCCTCAGCAGAAGAGGAATCCCATAGTGTGACTCCCTAGGAAGGGTGAAGGTTGAGCATTGAGCTGAATGCTAAATTCTTATGTGAAAGCACAAACTATTTTGTGATAGGGTTGGGAAATCTACATGTTTTTCGGGGCTTTCAACTATAACATCCTTATTTTAAACCTCTTAGGACAATTGAATTCTAAATGCACTATTTATTCTAGCATTGTATATAATTACTTCGCTTCCAAAGCGATAAGTTTTGAGGGACTCTCACAGAGGTTTTCAAGCTCTAGGAAAGAAGTAAATATGTTTCACAATAAACTGGCAGAATTCTAACTGAGTCCTCTTTTCTTAGACTGTATATTAAGGAGGTTATATCATAAATCAAGAAACATGCTCATAATTTCATTACCTAACTCTGAATTTACTCACCTCCATCAGTACTGTGAGCATGAATCTTGCCTATAATAAAGGAAGAGTGAGCCATGGCAGAAACTCATATACTGTGCCAGGGAAAGGACTGACTGAGGAAGAATGGACTCACAGGTCTCCAACATCAAGGGATGCTCCCTCCTCATCACCAAATATTGATTTATCACCGGTGTGCAGTGACAAGGTAATGCTCCATTCTATACCAAGAAACGGAAATAGAATATGGCTAATAGAAGGCTCACAATTCAGTTGGATAGAATAAAAAAAAACTGTAAACAGCAATTAACTGTTGTCAAATGCAAAATCCAAACAACAACAGTTAAAAGAGTGCAGGGTGTGAGGGAGGTTGCTGACGCCCTACTATAAAAAGTCAGTGCATTCGGGAGAGTGGATTCGCACCAGGTCTCAATGGAAGAGTAGATTCAGAAACTCATCAGGTACAAACACTGGCCTTAATGATACAGTAAATGTATCGCAGAAAGTGTCAGTCTCAAACAAAAGCATGGAACCTGATAATACCCTACTTTTTAAATATTGAGAAAACCAGATGCTCAGAGAAACTTGGTGTCCTAAATAAAAGAACTAAATGTAATACCAGATGCACCCAAGTTGAACTTCATATTCTCAAGTATGTGAAATATTTGCATATGATATGCTATGTTTTAAAAGCATAGCTACTATATCTAGTGCTACTAGATATCTATTGCTTGACACTGAATCTAGTATCAAGCACAGTAGTTTTAAATTGTGTGATGTACATTTCCTAAGCATTTCCTAAAGATGGTTTCTGAGCTATCATGTTAATTGGAGTTAAATTGCTAAGATTATGACATTAGCTTAAAGAGCAATTAACGATAACTGTGACTCTGACAATGAAAACAAAGAAAGGCCTTCATTAAAAATGGCTGTGGTGCTTAGGAAGATACTGATTAATTTTTTCAAAGATTTACTGTAACAAATTAATTTTTCAGCTTAATCTTAAAAAGCAATCTGATAAATTATAAGAAATGTCAAAGAACTGCCTCGAGCAATGTTTTGAAAAGTAAATGTGCGTTGCATTAAATTTATAAATGTAGATTACTACTTTTAACAAATGTTGATTTCTAAATTAAAAAATGAGCATATTTTCTACTTACTATAAAATATAATTTGCAATTACATCAATTGTGTTGTGTCAGAAAATTCATTAACGTGAAAAACAACTTTGTTTCCAGTGCTTAGTGGAAGGCATGATTATAATTTGGAGAGCAACGAAATTACTGGTGTGTGTATGTGGGTGTGTATATGCAGGTATGCTATTGATTAAAATGGAAAGCAATGAACCTCTTAAATCAACTAATTAAGTATCGTCATACCACCTTAAATGGATGTTTCAAATGCTAGGGTAAGTTAGTCAACATCTGGAATCAGTGCTTATGAATCTATTTTTAAAGAAAGACATACTTTGTGATATGCAATGATGAAAATGATTCCTATATCTATATCCATAATATTATATTTTGTACAAATGATCTGAACTTTACTGCAGCTTATGAGTTAGATATACTCATTATACTTTAAGCCATAAGAAATAATCTTAAAAATGAAAAGTTTTCACCAAAGAAACATACTAAAAGTATAGAAAGATTTTTCAACCAACAAATATTTACTGGATTTCCTTGGAAGCAGGTGCTCCTAGGGTGTGTAAGATACTGAGGAAATCGAAACTGATGGTTTTGACCTGATTGTCACATGTGCAAACCTTCTCCCACAATCTGCAGCTGAGGTAAAATCTGACCTTGGCAACCCCAAATGCCATGCTCTCTCCACAGCCTTACATGGCTGCTTAATTGAGAATTGAGTCAATAGTATTAAATACTGAGAAAGCAGTTACGTATTGCCCCGGAAACCTGACACACCAACTCCAGGGCCGGGTTTAACGGATCAGTGCCATCACTGGCAGGACTGGGCCGCCGCATCACACCTTGATTTACCCTGATGAGTGCACAAGTTATATAACCGCTTGATCCTAGGTCCCACTTTTAAACACTGCTATGCATGAAGATGATGTATTAACACAAATAAATCTAAGAGGCCATCAGAAAGGTTTTTTTGCATAAGTCAAGATATAAGTGGCCAAAATTTCCATTTTGTGCATTTAAAAGTCAGACACATCCAACTTCAATTTGTATGGGACAGAGTCCCATTAATGCCCTTGTTTTAAACTGTGCATTGCTTAAGTGCTATAAAGTGATTTAAGCTTCTGATTTATTTTCATTTTGGCATTTATAGATAACAGGAACAGCTATTCATTAATGCTCTAATTTCAATAATGGGAGTTATGTGTTCAGTAAAATCACATGATACAAAGTTTCACTATCACTCTATATTTTAAGGTTTAGGAGCCCCACCTCCTTCTAGACATTGGGCCTGCAGGCAAACTGTCCATTATGGACTGAATATTTGTGTCCATCCCCACTTCCTGCACCAAGGCCGTACGTTGAAGCCCTAACCCCAGGGAGGGGGGTGTGTTTTGAGGAAAGAGGTAATAAAGGTTAAATGAGGTTATATGAATAGGGCCTTGTGTGGGCTCTGCAAATAAGGAAGATGGCCCTCACCAGAAACTGAGTTGGCCAGAACCGTGGTCTTGGACTCACAGACTCCAGAACTGTGAGAGAATGTACTTCTGTTGTTTAAGCTACCATGTCTGTGGTGTTTTATTAGTGCAGTGTGAGCTGACACACTGTGTTCCTAAACACAGGTTAGGAACGGCATCAGACACAGACTCCTAAGAAAGATAAGTGAGTGCTTTTCTAGTCAAGATGTTCTTTTTAAATCTTTAGTCAAATGCTATCCTCATGAACTTCAAGTGCCACTATAACACAATATAAGGATATATGATAATGTGTCCATTAAGTATTAAACACAGACTAAATGGAATAGTGATTCCAATTCAATGTTCAAAACAGTCTGAAATCTCTGCCCTCATGGCGCTCCCTTCTAGAGAAGAGAAATAAATACTAAACACAGATGTCCAGTCATGTAGGGGAAATCAAACAGAGAAAGTGAATTGAAATTGTGGGGTGAGATATTTCTCTTTTATATGGAGTGGATCGAGACGGGAACACTGACATGAATAAAGACGGGAGGGCACCGTAGGGGCAGAAATCAAATTAATCATATTAATTATAATTGCATATCATTATCATACTCTGTTTGCAATCTTTGCTGTTCTTGTCCTATTTGTATTCTTAGGTTATAGTAGAATATTTTTAATTCTGTGAAAAACATTCTTTAGTTAAGAGGTCAGTTTGGAGATAGGTACAAATCCCTCCTTTTTATAACCATAAACCTAGAAGCTGACCTGAGGCTGACATATTATGGCCCCTATTGATCCTTCCCACTCCTGTTTCACATTCTCCCCACAGCAGACACTGTGGGGTTCACCCCCACATTTATTCTTTTTCTAGCCCATTTTTCCATAGTCCTGGGTTTTTCATTGAACTGATCACCACACTGAAACAAAACTTTGCATAGAGATGGGTCGATATTACAAATCTAAGATAATCCAGGTAGGTCATTCTACTGACCTCAGATGTGAGCCAAACCTAAGACAAGAGAATAAGAACATAGTTGAGCACTTTCAGTTGGAGAAGAAGGATGAGAAGACAGACGCCTTTCTCTGGATGATGTATTTGGAAATGCGGGACCCAGACAATCACAGCCTTTGATTTCTGATAGTGAAAGACAGCCTGGGATCGAGCTTCCTCTTCGCAGAGGACAAGTGAAGGTGATCGCACAGGCATGTTATGGACCCCTGATCTAGCCAAGCATGGAGCCCACTGCACCAGCAGATGTTTCAGACGTGTAAAGAAAGTCCCATAGTTATTCAGTTCTGTCTTTTCCTGCTTTATGAGACCAAGGCAATCTGAATTATCACCTCCTCATGTACACATGTGTGCACACATATTCAGATATATACCTTCATGAAACCACATAATTGGGCTTTTTTAGAGTCTTATTAGTACTACAGTGTCCCATAATAAAGTGAAATAGCATTAGCTCTGCCTTAGCCTCCCAAACCCTGGGAATGTCTTCACAGTCTGAAGTGTTCCCTGGTAATTTATCATTTTAATAGCTTGAATTAATTCTCATTTCCCTTCTACTTATTACAGATGTGTATTCAACTAGGTCTGCCCTTACTGGGGTTTTGAATGAACTCACATACATATCCAAATATTTCCCTAGCAACTAATATTTTTGGTGATACTTATATTTCCTTTTAAGTCAGTACACACTTTCTATAACAGTCCACATCTCCTCTAAAACAAACATTTTTCATAAGTATTTTAACTCAAATGTTACCAAAGCTATAATATGAAGTTGTAATTTTCATGCTTTGTAACAAATCATTGATGGGCACACTTACTGCTCCAAGGAAATTGTGTAAGAAATTGTATAATTATTTGAGAAGTAAAATCTACTACAGCTACTGCAAAATTTCTAATAGAATGAACTATTTGTTCATTTTTGGGTTGCTTAAATTTATGCTTGCTTACTTATTTATACTTGACATATATTTTCATCTTCTGTGTATTATATTTTATATATCTATTATCTTCCATCATATGTTTTTTTAACAATGATGAAAGTTAAATATTTTAAAGTTCAATTAGGTGGTGCATAAAACATTTTAAATTATACCAATGCAGATTTTGAAATGAGTATTAAATATGTGTATGGTTTGAAGCAGAATGCCTATTTGTGTATCTATACAGCTCAGTCAGGAATCTCATGTGTGAGCAGGGAAGACCACCTGACGCTGCAGAACTCTGAGTTTCCAGTGGACATGTGTTTAATCACAAGATGTGGCAGATGATGGCAGTTCATGTGGGGGGCGGAACTCACTGATGGATGTGTTCATACTGTAATAGACTGCTAATTTAAATAGCCCTATGACAGTAAGGCAGGTCTGTCCAAAGTGCACCTCAAAGTCTGCAAGCACCAGTGACAGCCAGTGGGCTGATGGAATGGTTAGCTGCATGGTACGCTGGAAAAGCCAAGTGAATGGCACTCGGCCATGGCAAGGGAGAGTTTTGCAGCAAAGGATGAGCCAGAGATGGTAAAGACTAATCTGCTTTGAATCCTATCTAAGCTGCAGTTTTAGTGGGAAGATGTCAAGAATCCTGGTAGAAATGTGAAGGACTCTGTGAAGGACTCTGCAATTTTGCCCAAATAGAGAGATTTCTCCACTTGATCAAAATGAAATAAAGTATCAAATAAAAGTACTGGAGAAATAACAGTTGCGGTTGTGAGGTTACAGTATATTTCTAAGCAAGATTAATAACTTGGTATTTTCCTAATTATAATAAACTAGAGCTAAATTATAACTGACCAGGGCTGATTTAATAGATTTATATTATTAAAGGTAAATATTATTTGAGGGACTTATTTTTAAGCTCTCCTCTGATTCTGTAGGATCCTCATTAATGATAATTTTGTGGATGCCAGAATCCTACTTGCTAAAGGAGTTATATCTGCAAATTATATCTAAAAACCAAAATCCCTACAAAATGCAGGTTCATTAAAAGAGGAAAGACTTCACTAAGGAGTAAATATGGCTAGATGCAAAAATCACATGAAGAATGCCAAGAATAAAATAAAAAGGGAAATAAATAAATTGAAATTAATTCAAAACTGTAAAGAAATGTGGAGTTTCTGCACCAATAAATTAAAATTTAATGTTACTTAATATCAACATTAATGTAGAACTTCTACCTATATTATTTTAATTCACATATTAAACTTGTAGAAAATACTGTCATCATTTACCTACTTATATAAATATGCTAATAATAGTGAATGCTTACATGAAAGATGTCATTGAACAAATTCTGTTTTAAGCAATTGACAGCTTCCAATGAATTTTATCCTATAAAATCCTTATGAGATTCACACTGAGTTCTTCTGATTACAGATCAGTTGTTCTTTATGCTGTAAGATAAATATTACTGGATTACAATCCCAATTTTTTAAATCTAATTCTGCCAAGTGGTAAATATAAACCTCACATGAAAACGGTGGTAGTTAGTGCCACATTTGGCCAAACAAAGTATTCCATTAGGTAACAGGGCTTTGTCAGCAATTGCTTGGTGAGACAGGACGAGGAATGGAGCAATTCCTGCTGTCAGGCATTTCAGCAAAAGCCCAAGGCACGTTCTCGCTGTAAGAGCTGTCCTTCCAGACTTGCCAAGAGGTGAGGGTTCTGGTCCTAACTTTGTGAGAGCAGAGAGGAAGACTCCACTTCTGTCTCCCATGTCACTGATGGCATCTCCAAGGTCCCCACAGAGGTACAGAAGCACCTGCTTGCCAGCTGAGCTGCACCCAGGAGCCCACCCTGGTATCTAGCACAGCAAACAGACCTGGCCGGTGATGAGGCCTGGCAGGTGTCCTTGGGCCTAGGGCCACACATATGCCAGGGGCTGGCACACATCTCATGTGTTTGGAGAAACCTGAAAACAGATGCAGCATGGAGCAGCCATCACAGGCAGGGTGAGGAAAGAGGGGGAGATGGGTTAAGTCTGCTTGTCCTATCTTCAGTGAGATAAACAAGTGTGAAGTCCTCACAGATTACTGGACAACATAAAAGTTAACTGAGCCTGAGCTTTTTTGGTGGGGTCTACCTGCTGGAGTGAGGGGATCATAGACGTAAGATGTTGGGTGTCTTTTGTGCTTGGGAGCAGCTTGGAGAGGAAATTCCAAGAGTGTGTAAATATGTCATGAGAACTACGCAAATCAGGGGTCTGTGCAGAACCAGCATTTGGGGTGCTTGTCATAATAAGCCCTCCTGGATTAGCATAAGTGTTTTTCCTCTGAGGCCTGCCCCTCCTGGGTCCAGCACTAAAGAAACTAAGAGCAGCAAAGAGAAGAAAAGGAGAAAGCCAGCAAGGCTGGTAATTCATCAACACAACTCCATCCTTTAGGTCAGCCTGAAGGAAGGGGAGGGGCAGCACTCTGACTAACAGCTCTGGTGGGAATTCTGAATCAAACTGGACTTAATACACGAAAATTGTATGTGGTCATTAAAATCAGACCACCCCTCTATTCGAAAAGGACCATGAGTGCCAGGAGTGTCTGTGCTGTATGTTTCCATTGGAGAGGAAAGGGGGAATCCACAGAGCCTGCTGAAGGACAGGCTCCCACAGGCATGTCCTTCAGCTCCTTGGGCATTTGCACCCATCCAGTAGGCTGTGTATGCTTCGAGCAGGGCTAGGACTGTATGTAGAACAGCAATGGAAACACTCTTTACACTTAACACTTACAAAATAAAAGAAAATGCTTGGCGAGGAGTATATTATCTGAATATGGAAGCAGAGGATACAGACTAAATTATATAGCTAATTTAAAAGTCTCTCGAGAGTCTCAAAATTTGATTAAGAGAAGATACATATTATGGGGCTTTTATTCCCATTTCTCCTCTATCCAATACCAAAACCCTACATTATGTTTGCTTTCAGGGCACAGCAGAGTCATTAATTTGGCAGGTGAGTGTAGTTCTTAAATATATCCTTACCAGTTAAACAACATGGCAATTAATAAAAAATAAGAAGAAATAAATAAGAGGAAGGGAAGGATGAACAGACAGGTAGAGAAAAGGAAATGTGTTGGTTACAATGTGTCCAGGCATTATTATAATGGTTTTAACATTAATATATTAATTCTCATTAATTCATTAATCCATTAAATGCATCTATTAATTTATTTCACTGTACTGGGAGCCATATCACAGTACTTAGTTTGACAAGCTACGAAGGGAGTAGCTCACTTGAACCAGGCAAACTGGCTGTATCACCTGCATTCTTACCCTCTGAGCCCTGCTGCACTGAAATGGCAGGAAATACAGGGAAAAGTGAGTTTAACAAAATGAGAGAGAGGGAGAGAGAGAGAGAGAGAGAGAGAGAGAGAGAGAGAGAGAGAGAGAGAGAGAGAGAGAGAGAGAGAGAGAGAGAGAGAGAGAGAGAGAGAGAGAGGGAGAGAGAGAGAGAGAGAGAGAGAGAGAGAACACACGCACATCCAAAAGGGAAAGCTCATGTGCCAACTAAAATTAAGCTGCAGGCATAACATGGAGTCAACTTACAAATGCCTGACAGAGGTTATAGCAGTTTCTCTCCTCAGCAAGAAACTGTGGCTGTGTGGGAGATGGGCAGAGGGAAGGAGACAAAATGTGTCTCAAAGACCTATTTAATTTCTTTCTAGAATGTGTTGAGAGGTTTATAAACGGGCTTAAGTGGACTGCTGGTTACTGGTGGGCAAGGCTCTCTGAGGCCCTACTTCAAGTAATGTCTGTATATAACTATACAGACATTAATACAGTTAAACCAGGTTTTGTGATTATAAGAGAAAAGAAAATATGTAAAGCTTAAAAAAGAAGAAAGCTCTAATTTTCTTAAGGTCGATGAACACTTAGGTTGTTTGCTTATTTCGGTTATCGTAAACAATGAACATGAGAGTGAAGGTATCATCCAGACACTGATTTATTTATTGATTGATTGATTGAACCAAAGCCACTCAGACCAGACACTGATTTAACTTCCTCTGCCTGTACACCCAGAGCTGGCATCACTGGACCATAGAGCTGTTCCACTTTTAGTTTTTTGCAGGACCTCTGTACTGTTGTCCTAGAATCTGCACCAGCTGACAATCCCACCAAGAGTGTACAGGGCTCCCTTTGCTTCACATCCTCACCAACATTTTTTTATAATACCCAACTTAACAGATGTTAAGTGGAATCTCACTGTGGTTTTGTTTGCATTCTCCTGATCAATGGTGCTCCTGAGCATCTCTTCATGCACCTGTTGGCCATTTGTGTGTATTCTATGCAAAAATGACTGTTCAGGTCTCTTGCCCATTTTTAATCAGGTTGTTGGTTATTTTGCCGTTGAGTCATATGAGTTCCTTATATATTTTGGCTATTAGACCCTATCAGATACATGATTTGCAAATATTTTCTCCTATTTGGTAGATTGCCTTTCATGTTGTTGACTGTCCTTTGCTGCAGACAAGCATTTTAGCTTAATGTAGTTACAATTGTTTATTTTTGCTTTCACTGCCAGTGCTTCCAATGTCATATACAAAAAGTTATTATGAAGACCAATTTCAAGGGGCTTTCTCTCTGAGTTCTTTTTCTAAGGAGAAAGAGAGGGGAAAAAAAACATTGATGTCAGGGAGAAACATCCATTGGTTGCTTTCTTGTTGGTGCTCCCACCAGGGATTGAACTGCAACCTGGGTATGTGCTCTGACTGGAAATTGAACCCATGACCTTTTGGTCTAGGGGATGACACTCCAACCCTCTGAGCCACACCAGCCAGGGCTCTCTCTATGATTTTATCTAGGAGTTTGATGGTTGTAGGTCTTACATTTAAGGCTTTAACATATTTTAAGTTATTGATCTTTGTGGATAGCATAAGATACGGGTCCAATTTCACTCTTTTCCATGTAGATATCCAGTCTTCCCAACACATTTTATTAAAGCGATTATTCTTTCCCCATTGTTTAGTTCTTGGTGCCTTTGTTGAATATTAGTTGACTTCACACACATGGGTTTACTTCTGGGCTCTCTGTTCCATTTATCTGTTTTTATGTTTGTACAATAACATTTTCATTCCTATAGCTTTTATAATATAGTTTGAAGTTAGGTATTATGATGCCTCCATCTATGTTCTTTCTAAAGTTTGCTTTGGCTATTTGAGGTCTTTTGTGCTTTCATGAGAATTTCAGAATTTTTTTCTGTGTTTGTGAAAAATGCACCTAGAATTTCAATAGAGATTGCATTAAATCTATAGATCACTTTGAATAGTGTGGACATTTTCACAATACTAAATTTGGGTATATAAATGGTCTATGGAAGCTTCTCAATAAAGCCTGGCTCCTTTGAAGTCCACAATTCAGTAACTGATTAATAGTTGATCACGTCAATTCTATTTTCACTGAAATGCCACTTAAATAAACCATCTTACTAGTAAAGTAAGTGTCACAAAATAAGCAAACAACTTCAGTAACTAAAGATGAGTTAATAGTGTTTATCAATAGGACTACTCAGTCTTTAAGTATTGATATGCATATTGATAAAATCCAATTACATAACAATTAACGTGCACCTGTATGACAAGTCCTTTATTATTATTATCTTAGGTAAACTGTAAAAAGTACCAAATGGAATAGCATTGTTTTCTTCTTCTGAAAAAGAAGAAATGAGTCTTAGAGATATTAAATAAAGGGCAGGAAAAGAATTTGAGTAAAATCATATCTTGCTGTCTATGTTAAACCCCCTTCCATTAAGTTCCTAATGACTGCCTTCATCCATATTTATAACACTATGTTTTGGAGGTTTGTCATAAATTATACTACAATTTGAATTAAAAAGAAGTTTTGGGGACACAGCAGGGAAAAAAGCAGAGTGTGACTTTCAAATTCTTCAAAGAAATAATACTAAGATAAAGAATTTCAGACAGTCTAACAAAAGAGCCAAACGATACCTGGATTGTGTAACAAATGGTCACTGCAATGTGGCAGGCAGTCTCTAAGACCCCAGTGGTTGATCCTCCACACCCTGGTATCCATGGCATTGTGGAATTTCTTCCCTATAACCAATAACAGGTGACACTGATTGGATGTCATTTCAATGATTCAATTAATATTTGTGAGTTCATATAGCTAGTAAACTCTTCCTATGTTTCTTTGCTTGCACACCATGATGAAGCAGGATTCCTTACTGAAGAGGCCAATGGCAAGAACCTGAGGAAAACCCCTAGGCAAGGCCAATGAGGATGTGAGGACCACAGTCTGAAAACTCAGGAGGAACTCAATGCCACCAACAGAAACTGAGTAAGCATAGAAGGGGATCTTTCCCCAGTCAAACCTTCAGATGGGACTGAAAACTTGTTTCAGGCTTTGTGAGGGACTGTGAAACACAGAACCTACTTTGCGCACAGGAACCATGAATAATAAATGAACACTTCCTTAAACAGAAACAACCATAGACGCAGAGAACAAATTAATGTTTGCCAGATGGGAGAGGGGTTGGAGGACTGGGTAAAAAAAAGGGATTACTGGGTGAAAGGGATTACAAAGTAAAAACTGCCACTTACAAAAAAAGTCATAGGAATGTAAAATACAGCACAGAGAAAATAGTCAATAATACTGTAATAGTTATATATGGTGTCAGATGGGTACTGGACCTTTTACAACATAAGGCATATAAATCTCTAACTGCTATGTTGTACACCTGAAACTAATATAATATTGTATTTCAACTGTAATTGAAAGATAAATTTTAAAAATATAAATAATACAATAAAATGCAATTCATCAACAAAAATAAAAATTTTTAATATATATTTCTTTTTTTTAATTTTTTAAAAAGATTTTATTTATTTATTTTTAGAGAGGGAAGGGAGGGAGAAAGAGAGAGAGAGAGAAACATCAATGTGCGGTTGCTGGGGGACATGGCCTGCAACCTAGGCATGTGCCCTGACTGGGAATCGAACCTGCGATGCCTGGTTCGCAGCCCGCACTCAATCCATTGAGCTACACCCACCAGGGCAATATATATTTCTTTAAGCTGCTAAATTTTATAGTTTTTTGTTTTACAAAACAACAATATATTCAATATCACTATGTTAAAATGATGCAATGATCCTAAGCATTGACAATTTGTATTTAATTCTAATTTTCTTGAATTCATATTCTGAGCATTTTAATATTTGTATCAAAAATTCAAATATATATTAAACTAAATTAATGGGAAATATGTTCAGAAGTAAAACATTAATTAAAATGAAAAAGATAAAAGACCTACACATGTTGAAGATTTCAAATGTTGACATTGAGTGCCCTACAAAAAAGATAAAAACATCGAGTTAAGGAAAATCACTGGTGACGCGTGCCGTTTTTCCTGAGTGCGGTGTTCTCAAGTTTGGGCCAGGTTACGTTAGACGGATTATTGCAGTTCATCGGGAATTTTACTGACCCAATTTTGTCCTCAAATATTTTCAAAGAAAATATAATTTATATTTAGCTTGATTGTAAAAGCATTATAGCCATAGTTACAGAAATATGCTAATGGCTCACCCAAAGTACTAGTCACTGAGGATATTTTCATATCTGAAGTCTAAATATTAATCATTACAAAACCACTGAATTTTTAGCTGTTATATAGCTCATTTTCATTACCCAAATTGATGTTATATAAATTTACATGATAAAAATATCATAAGAACAATATTCTCATATTAGTGACAAATTTAAGGGAAGATATTATTCATGATAATATGTAACAGTTTTATAGGCTAGTACACACCACATAGTGACATATTATACTGTGGTATTCAACATTAAATATTTAGTAGAAATTATCAACGGCATCCAAGAAAATGCTTACATGAAAAGTGGAGTACACAAAGGGGCACTTCTAATTGCTAAATGCCAAAGATTACACAGCTCCACCCTGTCAGCTGCATCCTCACCACAGCCTCCTTATTAGTATGAACACACACATGAGCGCAAAGTTAAATAATAAGTAGAATAAAGAAAGTTTTTGCTGTCTTAAGTACTTTCTGTTATATCTGGATCTATGTATACTTGCAATAAACTATTGGAAATTGATATAAAGTAATTCTATTTCTAGTATCAAAGCATATGAGATATGTAGGGATGTCATAAAATGACTTCAAGATTTATGCAGTGAAAATTATAAGGCAAATAATGTGAAAAATGAAGTATATATTTTTTATGGATTAGAAGATTCAATATTTTATTTTTTTATTGTTGTTCAAGTAGGGGAAGATTTAATATTATTCAGCTGTATCTAAATTAATCTTTAAATTCTCTGCAATACTAATCAAAATCACAGCAGTCATTTCTGTAGAAATTGACAGGTGGACTAAATTTTGCCTGGTAAAGGAAGGACCAAAAGTAACTTTAAAAAAAATTGAAAAAGAAGAATTAAGTTGAAGGACTTATAAACCTCATTAAAGACCTAATATGATTTTTTAAAATATTTTATTTTTTTAAATTATTTTATTGTTGTTTGTGTACAGTTGTGTGCATTTATCCCCTACTACTCCCCTCCACCCCAGCCAAATAAAATAAAATAAAATATTTTATTTATTTACTTTTAGAGAGAGTAGAAAGGAGAGAGAAAGAGAAAGAGAAAAACATCAGTGTGTGAGAGATACCTCAATTGCTGCCTTTCTCCCAACTGGGGACCTCAACCCAGGCATGTGCCCTGACCGAGAACAGACCCAGTGACCTTCTGTTCACAAGTGGGGGCTCAAGGGGAAGGGTCAGCCCAGAACATGTATAAAGGACCCATGGGCAAAGCCAAAGTGGGGGTAGGACTGAGAGTGGGAGGTGGGGTTGGGTGTGGTAGGGGAGAAGGGTGAGGGGAAAATGGAGACAAATGTACTTGAACAACAATAAAAGTAAAAAAAAGACCTAATGTGAAGCAAGAGTCATCAAAGTGGTGACTTTTGACAAGAATATACGTGCAGAATAAGAGAATGGAAGAGTTCAGAAATGTGCTCACTCTTACGTGGGAGTCACCTGCTTTCTGACTATACATGCAAACACGATTCACTGGACAAAGTAAAATCTTCCCGACAACTGACATCAGGACTAGACATATTTGTGGAAATAGATCTAAAAAGAACCTCATACTTTATACAAACATAAATCAACTTACAGGGACCCCAGCCCTCAGGTAAAACAATGGGTAAACATTTTAGAAGAAAACACAAGAAATTATAACCCTGAGTTATGTAAAGACCCCATGCTCACAAAAGGTGTCAGTCAGCAAAGAGAAAATTTTTAAAAAACAATGTCACTAAAATATAAAAGTTCTGTTCTTTGAAATATGCTATTGTAAAAAGGAAGACAAGCCACAGATTGGGAGAATGTATCTCCAAAACACGTATTTGTTAAGTTGTATGTGTACTATAGCTCAAATCCTCAAAGGATCCTGCAGCAAATTTGAATTTTGAAAAATGTCAATCATATGACAGACTCAAAGGACTAATGTCATGACAAATTAAACATTTTTTGGAGAGTCAGGTGAGCCCAGGAGGAGGCGTGAGGGTAGTGTGTCTTGGAGCAGCCAGGGAGTAGGTGAAATCTAAGAAAAAGACAAATTTAAGGAATAAAATGAAAGCACACACCGATGACAATACTCATTACTTGCACCATCAAATGCTTGCAAAAATAGTAAGACAACCCCTTTAGCAAACTTATGCATTATAAATGCCCTAAAAAATGACAGCATGATCTTATTGTCTGCTTCTCTCTCTCTCTCTCTCTCTCTCTCTCTCTCTCTCTCTCCATCCACGTTTTCTTTCATCTGCAGCATCTGGTAACCCCAGGTATAGACATATTTTTTCCTATGCATTTTAATTTATCTTTTGTAGGTAACATGAGGTGTCAAAACAAGTAATTGCACCATGTTGTTTTCTGAATTTAAGATCAAAAGTGATCTGAAAGCATCCAGTTAAATGGAATTCATGAACCCCTGTGTCCCAAGGGCCTTGCACGGGATACAGTTATGAATGCTCTTTTGTTACGTCATAGAGTGATAAATCCTGCCTCGCACATTGGAGGAACCAGAACTACAATACAAGACCTCTCCAATCTCCTAATTTCACAGGTCTTTCAAGTTGCCCCCTTTCAAGGTGCAATCCCTCATAGGAAACATAGAACTAAAGAACATTTTTAAAGCCTAAGGATAAAGAAAGGAAAATAACGCAACTGTGCCGAGTGCCTCCTCTGTGCTAGGCTCTCGAGTATCCCACCCTGTGTACAGAATCTGCCCACTCCCAGCGCCCTCCCTGAGCCTCCTCGAGCTCCAGCGAGGCACCAACACTCAGAGTCTATTCAACACACACTGTGCACCGAGCATAACAAATGGCACTTTAATCATGGTAATTGATAATAATAAAAAAGATAACACCACCACTGGAAGATAAATTAATTTACCTGTTTAAAACAATTCATTTCCAACTACTTGTTCTGACAGACTATCTAATGGCAGCTTGTTTAAATTAAATTAAATTAATCTAATATTTAAGATAGAAATCAGTGAAGAAAGCTTATGTACTTTTGTAGGAGTAAAATCCAAAGCAGTGGCTAGAAAGGTGGTAGCACTTCCTCTTTCTGTTGCCACTCCTGGTTTGTGTGGAATTTTTATCTGATTATTTCTCAGGTAAATACAGGGCAGTTCATGCCACAGATCCATTCCTGGGGAACAACATACAAACCATGGGACCATCTCAGAAGTGTTATGACATGTTTCTTTAGATGACACTCATCAAAAACTTTCTATTTTAGAAGTGACACACCATTTTCAACTATAATTCAACTATAAATATATATACATACATGCATATATGTGTGTACATATACATGCATATATGTATCACATATGGACACACATGCAAGGTGGGACAAATGTAGGTTTACAGTTGTGAGTACATGAAACAGTTTATTCTTATATTATTATTAATTATTTCACTATTTTCCATATGAACTGCAAACCTACATTTGTCCCACCTTGTATGTGTGCCCATATGTAACATGTAACCTTCTGAGACTGGCTTCTTCCTAAAATGCTTTACAACATGTAAATATATAATAAATGTATATAAACAGACATTATTGCCAGTGGTCAAAATAGGAGGAACAGAATTGGTAAGGCCTCATGACTTCAGTGCTTTTATGAAATTTTTAGCAATTCTTCACTTTTTGTGTTATAAAAAATTTTTGGCATTTTTTTTGTTTGTTTTAACCAGCATATACTAAGGCAGAGAATGCTATTTAAGGACAGGGAAGACTGGTCTCTGTAAGAGGTAGCAATCTAGAATCTCAGTCCATAGCTTGCCAGTGATGCCACTGTCCTAGCCGTTGGGTTTTAGTAACATGATTTGTGTGTTTCTTGGCTTTTTTTACTATGCATATCTTTGGGAGCAAGCAGCTACTTTGGACAAGAGTTTTGAAGTTTCTGTTTTTGTTTTTCTCAGCTCAAAGATTGTTTTATCTTTTCTTCGATCTGTTCTTTCATCTCAAAGACACACACACATAATCTAGAGTAACGAAATAATGTATGCACTTTTGGTCACAAATACCTACCACATAGTTGGTTATTGGACTTTTGTGTTGTATTTTGAGAAACAATCAATCCTGAAAACAGTCAAATAGATATACTTACACTCTGATCAATATTTCCAGGCCCTTCCCTCTTCTCCGTTAGAAGAGCCACTACCCTATGACACATGGTCATTATGTTGAGCATGAAGTGCAGTATCCCAGGCACTGATAACCGGTTTTCCTGACTCCGGTCTCTCACCACTACAATGGATTTCACACCCAGCTTCTGTTCTGAAACACCACTCATGGTATCTGTGCTTTCTCTCCTTTGCATACTCACGTTCCCTGCTTATAGAACCTGCCCTTCCCAACATCCCAGGCGGAGCCTCAGAGCTCCCGTATTTTCCTCTCCCTGTAGGGGATTTCCTAATTCTCCACAACTCCACCCGTTTGCTTGCACTAAACATCCCAATTCCAGGGATTTGCTTATGCTTCTTACAGTTCCTTTCCGTTCAGCTCCTCAGTTTTAGATTCTGATATACTTGGACCCTCGAAAGATCCTGCTGTGGAACTGGGGTAATGTGACTCAGCTGTCCACACATGAGAATGAAAGTCAGGCCCCAGAACAGACTCAGCCAACTCATGTACCGTTCCATGAAGCCTGCCTTAATTTCTTTTACTGTTAACATTCTTTGCTATAATATGAAAGTATCAATATTAAATATTATATTGTATCCATATTTGAGCTATAATTTTTCATATTTTAACATTTTTGATACTGAATTATATCTTAAAATCTACATATTAACAATATTTGTCAGCATTTTTTATTTCACAATGGCATCTAATAGAATGGGACATCTTTCAACTAAAATTTAAAGGTAAGAAATCTTGTTCTAACTGAAGTTAAAAGAGATGCCATATGCTCAAACATTTCTTTTTTTTTAAAGATTTTATTTATTTACTTTTAGAGAGAGGAGAAGGGAGGGAGAAAGAGAGAGAGAGAAACATCAATGTGTGAGAGATACACCAGTCAGTTGCCTCTCGCATGCCCGCAACCCAGGCACGTGCCCTGACTGGGAATCCAACCTGCGACCTCTCGGTTCCAGACAGGCACTCAGTCCACTGAGCCACACCAGCCCAGCCAAACATTTCAATTACTATGGAAATAAAGTGGTAGAATGACAATATTAAAATAATTTAATTCACTTTAGAATATTGGTATATGAAAGTACAAAACAGGAATTGGTATTGTGGTGACCTAGTTTCTATTGCCTAGGGAACTGGTCTTTCTTGCAGGAGTCACAGAAGGGTGAGGTGGGAGCCACACTCCAATTTTGGACTTCTTGATTTGTAGTCACCAAACTCAGGTCCGCATGAGAACCTTTTAGAAAATATGAAGTGTTCCAGAGTTTTCTATTACTGCATACAAACTACTCTACACTTAGTGGTACAAAACAAGACAATTTTTAAAAGTTACTGCTTTCTGTCATGGCTCCAAGGGTTACCTGGCTCAGCTCAGTAAGGTTCACTTACACGTGGGTCTTACATGTGGTTACAATCTGATCATGAGGGCTGGGGCCAGGGGCAACCCACACATCTAATGCCTCGATAAGAAGACACAAACCATGGGGGCTGGAACCTGTGGGACCCTTGGGCACTTCCCGTAATCTGTACGTGGCCTGTTTATCAGGTCTCTCCCAGATGCTATCTTTATGGTAGTCAGACTTTTTTACAGGCAGGCTCAGGGCTCTAATGGTGAGTGTCTCCACAGAAAGAGAGAGAGAGACAGACAGACAGACAGAGCCTATGGGAATGGCTCAGTTCTTTATGACCTAGCCTAGCAGTTGCAAGTCTGCTGCTTCATATTTGTTAGAGCCAATCCATATTCAAGAGAAAGGGGATTAAGTTTATGAATATGTTTCAAAACTGCCACAAAGCCCTGGCTGGTGTGGCTCAGGGGACTGAGTGCCACTCTGTGAACCAAAGGGCTGCTGGTTCGATTCCCAGTCGGGGCACATGCCTGGGTTACTGGCCAGGTCCCCAGTGGGGGGCGTGCAAAAGGCAACCATGCATTGATATTTCTCTCTCTCTTGTTCTCCCTCCCTTCCTCTCTCTCTGAAAATAAATAAATGAAATCTTTGAAAAAACACTGCTACAATGAAGCATTTTAAATTAAAGTGATCATTCTTTGATTACTAAAGTGAAGTCTTCCATTTTAAGTAATCTCTACTGGGAAAGTTAATTACTAAAAATCTGATCTTTTCATTTTAAAAGTTATTAAAATTATTGCAATTTTTTGATTAGTAGGAAAAAAATCATAACTACATGTAAGTACTCCGCTGAGATACACAGAACTCTAAACAACCCCCCAAAAAAACAACAACCCCCCAAAAATAACCCCACAGATATACAATGCATGTCTTTCCTAAACACAAACTGGATCAATGTGAAATTTCTCAACCGAGTTGGTTAAAATGCCATAAATAATGTTCTTCATGAAATATTCATTGTTTATTATGATGTGTTAAAGATCATTTTAAAAATGCATCGTGAAAGAGTTTGTGCTCCTCAAAATTAATTATCCCAGGTTAGTAGATGATTTTATTTCTTATCTGTGACCTGCATCCAGAAAAATGTGACGCCTAGGGACCCGAAGAGTCAAAACAATGCGCATGTGCTATCTGCTGTGTGTTTTCCAACGAGGCAAACACCAGATGGGCAGACGCCTCTTCTCTGTGATTGGACTCAACTTTAAAGACGTGCACACTTGGACTTAACGCTGTACACCGAACCCACCGAAACGACTGTGATACTACACTTATTAGTGTAAGTGCACTAGTGAAGGAGCACAGGGGCCTGTGCAAGGGGCCCATGCTCTTTAGGGTAGCGAGTCTCAGAGTTGGCATTCTGAGTTCATTCTCAGTGGGAAGTGGGGACAAGGGGAGACTGTAGGTTTAACAGGTGGTAATGTTGGTAAATGGTGTACTCAACTTGACAAAAAAAACACCCCAGATCTCTCTTTTTGCCCATGTGTTATAAAATTAAGGTGATTTAGAAACTCCATTTTTTTTAACTGTCCAAACCTAACAAGGAAGCCACTGGCAAGCTTCAACAATATGTTTCCAATGTAATAGGGGAACTGATTACAGAAAATATATATTTAAATTATGATATTTTCATGTTTATGGTGTTAATATTACAAACTTTATTTTAAACACCATCTTAAAGGCCTGAAATATATTATTTCACTTAGTTCTCACCACAAGCCTACAAGCCTGATGATATCCATTCAACTTTAGATCTGAGAAATCTACTGCACAAACCACCAAATTTTCCACAAATGCTCAAGGACTCATGTCCTCACCCCAAACAAAAATAAAAGGAAAACTAACCTTCCCACATGCAACTGTGCCCCTCTCCTTTCTCACTAGCCCGTTTTAGAACCTGTTTTTCTCACGCTAGTCCCCACAGCACTGCCACCAGCCTTTCAGGATGTCTAACTCCCAGATCACCAATTAACTCGTCCCAGACAAAATAACAACCACACGCACAAAACGAGAGACACTGCAAACCTCCCGCTGCCCCATTAATCACTGTAGTTAAGAATTAATTAAACTGGAAATATGGATCACTGTATTTAGGCCTTAAATTGATTAACTCAGTAAAAATACTTACTGACCACACACTTTGTGCCAGCCACATAGAATAAAGCAGTTAAAACAAGAAGTGGCTGTTCTCTTGGCACTTCCATTTCTAGAGGTTCTGCTAGGAAACAAACAGCAAAGCAGCGGGAGTGAGAAAGAAAAATGAAGCAGGGCAAGGCATGCAGAGAGTGACCCTGGCAGGGAATGGCTCTCTGGGGCAGTAACATTTCAGCAGAGGGTACATTACACATTACAGCATGTCTAGAAAGTAGCCTGCCTTCCCTGGAAAAATCATGTAACCTCTTTATGTCCAAGTTTCCTGCTCTGTCAAACTAAGAATTGGGCCAGAATGGCATTTAATAGAACTTCATGCTCTGAAGTCCTACGACTCAGATGTTTCACTCAAAAGAAGAGCCTTAAAGTGAAGTTTGCTCTATTAGCTTACCTAAAGATCCTCTGATTCTGGAACCAAGAGTATTAACTTATCACTATGCTGTATTCCCACAGGAACATTTCCCCCTCTTAGAAGAAAGGCTTGGTCTCTTCTTTTGAATCTTAGTAGGCTGTTTAGTATAAGTTGTGTGCAATGGACACAATATTTCCTTTTTTTACATCTCTATGACCTATTTATTTTATAACAGAACTTCGTACCTTTTGACCCCGTTTACCCATTTCGCCGACTCCCAACCACCACCTTTGGCAACCACCACCATGTCCTCTGTATCTGTGAGCTTCTCTTTGTTGTTGGTGGTGGTGGTCTGTTTATTAGATTCTGCCTGTAGGGTAAATCATAAGGTATGTGTTTCTCTTTCTGACTTACTTCACTTAGCATCACACCCACAAGGTCCATCTTTGTTGTCACAGAGGGCAAGATTTCATTCTTTTTAAGGCTGAATAATATTCCATACTATTTATGTATTACATTTTCTTTACTGATTCACCCATTATTAACATTTAGGATGCTTCCATATCTTGGCTACTGTAAATAACACTGCAATGAACAAGGGGATACATGTATCTTTTTGAATTAGTATTTTCAAATTCTTCACATAAATACCCAGAAGTGGTATTGTTGGATCACATGGTAGTTGTATTTTTAAGTTTTGAGAATGCTCCATACTATTTTATTTAGTGGCTGCACCAATTTACATTCCCACCCACAGTGCACAAGGGCTCCCTCTTCTCCACATTCTCACCAACTTGTGATTTCTTGTCTTTCTGGTAACAGCTATTCTAAAAGGTGCAAAGTGATTTCTCGCTGTGGTTTTGATTTGTATTTCCCTGGTGATTAGTGATACTAAGCATCTTTTCATGTACCTGCTGCTCATCTGTATGTACTCTTCAGAAAACTATTCAGATCTTCTATTTTTATTTTATTTTATTTTCGTTATGTTTATATTTTAATATTATTTGTATTAGTTTCAGGTGTACTGCACAGTGATTAGACAATCAATCATATACTTCACCACGTGTTCCCCCTGATATTTCCAGGACCCACCTGGCACCACACACAGTCATTACGACATGACTTACTATAATCCCTATGCTGTCCTTTACAGCCCCATGGCTATCGTGCAGTTATAAATTTGCCCTTCTTAATCCCTTTACCTTTGCAGCCTTACCTATTGACTCTTCTACCCATTTTTTAATCAAATTCATTTTGTTTTCATTATTTGCCATTGAGTTGAATTTCTTTATATATTTTGGACAGTAACCCCTAATCAGATATATGATTTGCAAATATTTTCTCCCATTCCATAGGTTGCCTTTTCACTATGTTGGTAATTTTCTTTGCTATGTAGACAATTTTTAGTTTGATTCAGTCTCATTTGTTCATTTTGGTTTTTGAGAGTCAAAAATTCATTGCCAAGACTGAGGTCAAAGTGTTTATCACCTTTGTTTTCTTCTAGGAGCTTTATGGTTTCAGGTCTTATGTTCAAATCTTTAATCTACATTGAGTCAATTCTTGTGTGTGGTACAAGATAGTGATTCAGTTTTATTCTTTTGTGTGTGGCTCTCCGGTTTTCCCAACAGCATTTATTGAAGAAATACAACAGACACAGTATTTCTGAACATCAGCAAGGAATTTTCAGGATTCTATATTGGCTTATCTCATCCACCAGATAGAGCTAACTAATTTGGTAAATTATTTACTGCTTCAATTCTTATCACATAAAAAAAAATTGGAATCAATTTCAATGCAGAAACCCAACCTTTTTTATGACATGAAGGATTTCACTGAATAAATGTTATCAGGAATAGGGATTGCATGGGGAAAGGAACTGATTCTGAACACATCACTGGAGAACTAGGATCCCCAGTGACCTCTTATGCCCAGGTTGATGGGCTGAAGCCAGTAAGATGTACCAGAAACAAATGCAAAGTTTTATATTAGGGATTAGATAAACAAATAAGCAAGAGTAGCATGGAGAGGCCTGGAAGCAACACACATGAAGAAAATCTATCAGACTTTCTGGCAGTGATAGGCATGGTTTGCAATAACTGATAATAAGGCATTCCCCCAGCGTCCTAGGCTTTTGCTCTCTGAAGTGTGGTGCCTGGACCTGCTGTATCACTATACCTGGGAGCTGGTTAGCAATGCAGACGGTTAGCATCCACTCCACATATACACAATCACACTTTGAGGATGAAAAAGATTTTCATGCACATCAAAATTTGGGAAACACCACCTCAGGCTCTTAACTAGACAAAGAGCAGGTAAAGCTCAAGTCTTGCCTAGAGAGAGAACATCTACAAACCAGGAGCACCTGTACTCACACATTAATGAGGTAATCAGACCACAGCAGCGGACAAACTCAAACATCTAAGACTATCCAGATCATCCAAAGGCATTGGGGATGTTGAGTCCAGCATGTGCGGTCCATTACATGGTAGCCAGTAGCCAGTGACAAGAGAATATTTAGCATTTAAAATGAGGCTGGTTCGAACTAAGCTGTTCTGTAAGTGTGAAGTGCACCCTGACTGTAACAATTTAGTAAAAAAAAATGAAAGGGAAATACAGTTTCAATAATTTTAATATTGAATATGGTAAAATAATATGTTAGATGTGTTGTTTTAACTCAAATATATCACTAAAATTAATTTCACCTAATTTTATTTGCATTTTTCAAACATGGTTACTGTAAACATTTTAATTACCTCTGTGGCTCTCATTCTTTTTCGCCGGGACAGTGCTACTTTAGAGATAACCAGGAGTGGGCGCGGCAGTTCTCAAACACGGGGAGGGCCACCGCATGGAGACAGTGTTAGCCTGGCTCAGTCCAGATCCAAGGACGGGAGCCAGGCTCCAATGTTGTGTGACTGAAGGCAGGTAAAAAAATCTTCACTTGCTTTCCACCTGGCCCAGCAGGGAATGTCATCACTCCACAGATTCATCACCGAATCTGAGAGTCATGAAAAGGTTGCACTTCTTGTTTTATAAAACAGTCTGAAAATATGGCAATGAAAAAGAAACAAGAAAACCTAACTACCTATAAAACCTATAAAAACAGTGCCTCGTGAGCTGTTTCTGATGCACTCTCTGTTTTCCTCCAGAAAAGAATTACATTTCATTTTCTCTTGAGAGAATGAATGGTACAAGTCCGGGCGCAGAATGACGTGATAAGAAGAACTGACGTTCACGTGTGCAGATTTATACTTTCCTGAAGGTACCACTTACCGTTGCTAACCGTCCGCACAGACAAATTACACATCATCTGTTAGAACAAACACTGCCAGGACTGTCAGGCTGCCCAGCCAGCCTGCTTCAGTACTGCAGGAGGGGAAAATAAGTAAACAAGCGAAGCCTCCCTGTTTCTATTAACCTTATCTCAACAAAATATAATCAAGGCTGACAGGAGTTGAGCAAGCAGTATCTATCTTACCATTATGTTTCAGAAGATAATACCGAAGAAAACAACGATCTTATCTTGATTCCGAGATAACGGTACAAAGTGTTGGCTCCTACTTCACTAGTGCTAAGTAGTTCATCCCCTAAATGCACATTAAAAATGCTAAATTATTATTTATGGTCCTAAGAAAAAGACTCTATCCTTACTTGGATCAATGAAATCCCCAAAAGTAAATGTTTTCAAAGACTGTTTGTTTGGTTTCAATAGACCCAGGCTGGTAACGAGAAAATAAAAGGTTATATTATTTGATCTGGCATAGAGAATCTGAAAAGTAGTTTGGTCTATCTTCAAATGAGGAAATATCAGTGGCCTGCAGTGGTTCAAACACTGCTGTCTGATTTGGATTCATAAGAATTCAAGCTGAGTCCTTGTTCTCACCATGGTCAAATTATTAAGGTTTTAGTTTGCTCAGTACTTAATGAGGGCCCTGGCTGCTGGACTGCCATGCCTCCCAGCTCTAACTTTCCACACTTCAGAGTGCTATGCAAATGGAAGGGAGGAAAGGGAATTTTCTATTTAACCACAGAAAATCCATATTTTTCCAAAGAAAACCTAGGTGATGTTTGAGAATGAACATCCTTACAGATATATTTTAATATATATGTCTAAGAAGGATATGTAATAGCTCCCCAAAGACTTTTTTAAATGTATAAAGCCATCTACCTTGAATGTAAATTGAGTACCTTGAAATAAGGGATGGATGGGCTGGAATACATGAGCACACGCGTGCACACACACACCACATTCCTTGCTGGGTTTTGAAGTCTAATAATGCAACTCCTGAAGCAAATTAGGATTTGCATTTGCAGATTCCCATTAAAAGGAGAGCAATCCCCCAGCTATAATCATCGCACTCGTTCTGCAAATTGGGAAATATGTTATGGTGTAAAGTCGCATAGCCCAGACCGTCTGTATCACTTCACTTCTAATTGTGGAGCTGATGGATCCGTGGAGCACCTGTTGTTTACTTGAATCTCCGCTCTTTTAGACATGCCATGCTTACCCTGCTGCCAGGTTTTTGATGCATTCATGGCTTTTTAAAAAAATCTCAAAAGCTAGTTCATTTTTCTTGTTCATCACTATATGCTCCTGGGAAGCTGCTTTTTAAAGAATAAACCTGTATACGCTAAGCCTTGTTAGGGTCTTTAGTCAAGATCCCTGGGCAGTGTCAGAGCTGTATTTACATATCACAAGGCTTCTCCAAGGAGCAGCAGGAAGGGGAGACTTAGGGAGTCACCCTCTCACTGCCTGGGCTCCCAGGGGGCCAGGGCCTCAGAGAGCAGGAGGTGGAACGCACCCTGAACTGTGTCACCTAAGGTGCCATGGCAAACGGCCTGACTCCCCAGTGGCTCCATAACAAAGGACTGGCCAGGGAGCCATCATGGTGTTAAGGGAATGATTCCAGAGTGGAAAGTAACTTTCGGTCTGTCATCAACTTTCAGTACATGAAACATCCAGGGCTGTCAGCACTGGTCTTACCACCATTATGGGTTTGACCTGTCAGACAGATTTACAAATCAGGCCTTACCATGTGTGGGGGTCCATATAGGGTTCTCTCACCACTCCTGATAAGGGCTGGCCGGGGACCCCCGGCCAGAAGGATTCTGTATTGTTTGGGGAATGGATTGTAACTCCTTCCTCATTTCCTGCGGGGGTGGCTGCTTGTCCTGTCACTGCTTCTCGATCTTTTCCCTCTGCACGTGCACACTGATGTCACAGAGCCCCGGGCCACAGGCAGGTTTGTGCGACCGGCACCTGCGCTGCCTTTGTCTGGGACCCCTTAGAAGGAGCCTCTGACTGTAGGAGGGGCAGTCTCTCTCGCACTGACCACCACCTCGGTGCGCTCCCCGGTGACATGAGTCATAAATGGTATGCCCACCTCTGCTAGTCCACCGGCTGTTTTGTTTGCTTGTTTGTTTGGTTTTTAATCATGAACACTGAAGCATCTCTCTGGTTTGGGGCTCCTGTGTTACAATATGTCCCTTTTAAAAACAACTTCTGTATCACTCATCCCTAACACAGTATTCCGATTTAGTAGATACATAAGAAATATTTGTTAAATGAATAAATAAGTTTTATCCATTCCGTGGTTACTCTTATGGGTGAAACTGCATCTCCTCCAAAATCCATGTGTTGAAGTCCTGACCCTTAGAACCTCAGAATGTGACTTTACGTGAAAATAGGATCTTTGCAGATGTCATCAGTTAAGATGAGGTTCTGTTGGAGTACAGTGAGCCTCTAATCCAGCTGTCAAACTCATTTTCATTGAGGGTCACATCGGCCTCGGGGTTGCCTTCAAAGGACCGAAACAATTTTAAGACAGTATAAATGGAACTACTCCTTAACTGTGAAGGAGTTGACATTACATTCGGCCCTTTGAAGGCAGCCGCGAGGCTGATGTGGCCCCTGGTGAAAATGAGTTTGACACCCCTGCTCTAATCCAATGTGACTGGTGCTTTCACAAATTAACGCCGATTGAAGAGGCAGACACACAGGTAATATACCACACGGAAACAGCGTTCCAGGGAGATGCCATAAAAGCCAAGGACCACCACAGATTACTAGCAACCACAGATGTTGGCGACATGCAAAACAGACGCTCCCTCACAGCCTCCAGACAACACCTTGATCTTGGACTTCTAGCCTCCAGAAGTGAGAGATAATAAATTTCTGTTTTATAAGCCACTTCGTCTGTGGGTACTTTGTCACAACAACCCTAGCAAACCAAGAATAACCAAGACAACCTGTGACTTGATATTTATAAACAAAAATGAAAAGTTTAAATCCAAATAAAATCAATAAAATATCAAAACTAAGAAAAGCTTTTTCAAGGGATCTTTATGACTGCATTTAATGTTTGATTCCCTAAAAACTGTACTTGTCTGCCTTCAGAAAAGCATAAACAAATCAACTAAATTAAACATAAATCTAAAACATAAGTCTTTCAGGGGAAAAAAAAAACCTCATTTTTCTTTGACAGACACATCCCCAGTACCTAAAATACAGCCTAGCTCATTAGGGCCGTAAACCACCATGATTCCTGAATGCATGAATGGAGAAATAAATGGGTAACACAGAGATGTACAGGGTGGAGCAAAAATAGGTTAATAGTTGTGAGTAGGCAAAACACAGAATTTATTCTTGTATTGTTATTTATCAATTATTGTATTATTTTCCATATAAATAAACATAAACCTATTTTTGCCCCACTCTGTATAATTCAAAATAAGAGCAAATTGGTGAACATGCAAAGGTCAAATGTCAAAAACTAAAAATTCAAACAAGCAATAGGTTTATAGAAAGAACAATTTTTTTTAAATAAAGTAATTGTTTTTTACCAGTTCTACTTAAGGAATTGGAACTTTTATAAAATCAGATATATGTCAGTCATTAAAAAGGATATCCTAGTAGAAAAATTAGAAATGCACCATATGTCATCAGCTTGAGAAAAACACCAGTAAAATGACCTTTCAACGTTTCAAAGAACTATTTTATCAAGTGTTTGCCTCATGCTGTGCAGATGGCAAAGTCTCTATGTCTTTACGGGGCGACTAGAAATAAACAAGGGGGAAACAGATACTGCCATTTTTAAATAAAGAGCATAATATATCAATATATCCATATATGCACCTTCCTTAATGAATTGCTAGTGGATTATATTGTTAAATAGTTTATGAAAATCTCTTAATAACAACAATATTATGTTAAAAACTGGTCATTGTTTAGAATTCTGAAAAAGTTATTTAAGCTTATCTTTAACATATGTTAAGATACCAATAAGAATCTTACAGTGCTGAGGATTTTTCCATACTTTTACACATAATTTTCACAGATTTGATTCTATGCAAGGTAAATTTTTGCCCTCTGTCTGTCTTTATTTAGGTAAGAAATGAAAGGTAAACTATTTAGCAAATTGCTTCCTGTGTTCAAACATGCTAGGTTCTACGAGAGAGAGAGAGAGAAAACCTGGTCTTAAAGAGTATATCTTCCGGCCCTGGCTGGTGTAGCTCAGTGGATTGAGCGCGGGCTGCGAACCAGGCATCGCAGGTTCGATTCCCAGTCAGGGCACATGCCTAGGTTGCAGGCCATGTCTCCTAGCAACCGCACATTGATGTTTCTCTCTCTGTCTCTCTCTCTCCTTCCCTTCCCTCTCCAAAAATAAATAAATAAAATCTTAAAAAAAAAAAAAAAGAGTATATCTTCCAAGGAAAAAAAAAGGACATCCAATTTTAAACTATATTTATTGTGAAGTTACTTTAACATAGATATACAACTGAGCCAAAAATCCTTAAATTTACAACAATTACACCCATATAAATTTTAAAGCTATAAAATAAATTAAAACTATTTAAAATAATTAAAATTCAAAATCCAATCACCAGCATAAATGCAGTGTGTTTGGAGATGCTGCATAGGAAAATAAGTTACTGCTCACACCATGAATTTGGAACTGACCAGCAGGGTATAAATCTTTTTGAATCTGCTGTGTCATAGGATGACTCATTTTTCCTCCTACTTTATTCACACAATGCCAAACTTCACTTTCTACAGACAGATAGCCTTCACTTTGCATAAATCCTTATGAATGTACAGAAACCCATCCTTGTTCTTGCCAACAGCAAATGTGATTCCATCATTGTTTACAAACACTGCTATAAACACAGGGTGCGAGTTCCTGTTCAGCCCACTCCTGTCTGGCTTCTCCTGACACTTCACCAGGATGCCTTCTGCTGATGCCATTGTTCAGCCCCATGCCACTAAACCTCATACACACACTTTAATCCTTTCTACACCTCCCCCTGGCAACTTTGCTCCCTTTGAAATACTGGATTGGCCAAAAAGTCTATATGTTCTTTTTCCTGTAAAATGTAAGACACATTTTTCATTTCCACCAATAACTCTATTGACTTGGATGTATTGAGTGTATTGGCTATCTGCCATGTGGTATAGCATTGATTGTTCTCAATTAATGTCTCAACTTCATCGTTATTAACTTCGCCTAGTCTACCTGACCCTGGACAGCACTGTCCTGCAAGAAGTCTTCAGCACAAAACTTCTCAAACCACTTTTGATGTGTTCATTCAGTCACAGCACCTTCTCCATACACTGTACAAATCTTTTTTTGCATTTCAGTTGCAGTTTTACCTTTCTTGAAATAACAAAGCATAAAATACCAAAAATGTTACTTATTTTCTTCCATCTTCAACATTAAAATGGCTGCATAAATATTCACCTATTTTTAAAAAATGCATGCTGAGAACTGTTCCAACACAATCTAACAAAATTGTTTTGAATGAAGTTAAAGACAACTAAGTGCTACTAGAACAATCGTACAGAAAACAAGCGAACACACTTTTTGGTCAACCCAGCATTCTCTCCTTGGCTTCAAAGGCACACCTCATCCTACTGGTTTCCCTTACCCTTTCTCTCTGGCCCTACATTGTTTTTCTCTGCCAGGTCATTCCTCCCACCTGACCTCTGGATGCTGAACTACCTCAGTCCTACACAAAGCCATGCTTTACAGTCTTTGCTCAGGCCATGTCTTCCATACCCAAAACTTTTTCACCAACTGCTTTCAGATCTGTCTCCACATGTAAGGAATCCAGGCGCTACAGAGGTCATCCATCCTCTGTAGTGTGCATATAATGGGGCAGAATCCTGACCCAAGTCTGCTCCGTAAGATTATTTCATCCTTTTGGCCAGGATGATTCCCACAAAACTTAAACTGGACCAAGCAGAGTCAATCATGAGTCTTCCGGAGCCATCCAGAAAAAAAGTACACTCTTTCCCAGCATTGCTCAACTCCTGGAATATAAAGTTGGAGCTCCCACTCGCATAGCAATACTATGTGAAAAGGGCCTGCTAAAGATAATAAAGAAGAAAGCAGAATTAAGAGACAGAAAGAGAGAGACGTGTCAGGAGGAGAGTGCCTGAACCTACACAAACCTTGAGATATTTTCACTTGAGAGTCAGTAAATCCCATTTGTTTTCCAGTAAGCCACATTAAGTGGTTTTCTGCTATTGCAAAGGAGTCCCAGCCAATCAGAAACCCAGCCCCAGCAGTTACTGCCACGCCCAGAAATTCCGACCTGGCTGATCCAGGTGGGAGGCTTATGTATTTAAGATGTGTTATCCTTAAATGAAAGGAAGGTTTCACTCTCTTAGTAAGGCAGCTATCAAACTCCTGTCTGTGTTAGCAAGGCAGCTTCAGCTTTGGGGCTGGAAGTTCAGATGACTTGATGGGGTGTCCCAGATGCTTCTCAGAGCCTTTAGTAAAGTCCTCCCAGGAAATCTTATGTTTAGACTAGTACACAGGAAAACAGAGAGAGAAAAAAATAAACTTAGGACAACAGGGCCAAGTTCTACCCTTGGCCAGCAATCCAATATGACCAAGTCAGAAAACTATGAGCCTTGCAGGCTGGAAAAGGAGAGTCTAGGCCAGTATCAGATATCTTTTTCTCCAGAAGTCTGGCTATAAGATACATGCTTTAAAATACACGGAACAGCTGGAGGAAAGGGAGATGAGGACAAAGATGAGCTAAGGTGCTAATACAGGATTCTCACTGAAACTCTGCATCCAAAGACAAGAGAACATCAACATAAAAGTTGTTGCACTCCACTTTGTCAAAATCTCTAAGGAGATGGGAAACACAGGCTTAAATTTTGTGTCAAATTAAAAATGATAAACACAGTTTATTTTGTAAAAACAAATAAATTCTGTAGATATGAAACTGTAAGGTAACAGACTGGCAATAAAATAGCTACTAACGATGAACTCATTTATTCAGAAAGCATGGACTCATTCACATTATATATACCAAACATACACCTTTGTGTACCTTATGAATATAATTATCCCTACTGTTATTTTTAATACATGATTAAGTTGACAGAAGAAACAAGACTGGGGAATGAGAAAGAAGCCCAATATTATTCATATACGACATAATTTTTTTCTAAAAATAATGGTAGTTATTTTGTTCATTGATTTTCAAATCCATTCCACTCCTGAGCACTGATAAAGACAACGGCTCCTGGGGCGCAAACCCAAGGTCACAGTATTTCACTCGTGCACATACACATCTCATTAATAAAGAGCAAACATTTCTATTGGAAACAGATTAATAATCCTTTCTACTGTATGAGTTAAACTTCCTTAAACATATTTTTATAAAGAAAATAAATAGCCTATGTCTCCCCATTTACTGTGGTTGATTTTAAGTGTCAGCTAGGCCAGGCTACAGTGCCCAGTTCTCTGGTCAAGCATTAGCATCTGTGCTGTTGTGAAGGCATTGTGGATGAGACTGATATTTACGGTCAGCGGACTTTAAGAAAAGCAGATTGTTCTCCGTGAAGTGGGTGGGCTTCATCCCATCACTTGAAGGCCTGAAGAGCAAAGAATGAGGTGTCCCAAAGAAGAAGGAATTCTGCCTCAGGACCACAACACAGAAACCCACCCTGAGAACCCAGGCTACTACCTTGCCATGCAGATTTTGGACTTAACGACTGCAATAGCTATGGTCTGGACATTTTAAAGTACATTTTCATGTTCTCTCTCTCCTTTCCCCTGTCTCTCTGCCATACTAGATCTGTTACTCCATAGAACCCTAATACATTTACCAATGACAATGTAAATCATTAATATTAAATTATACCAGAATTCCTGTACATATGGTTTATCATGGAGTGGATTTCATTTATTTTAATGATGTTTAAATGCCACCCAAAAGATCCTGGCTTAAAGTTTACCTTTCAGGAGAAAAGTCCTTATATGATTGAAAGAAATGGTGCTGTTTTCTTACAAGAGAACAGTTCTAGTTATTTCTTACAAATATTTCCTGATTCCACTGTGGGGCCCGATGGTAATTGGTTTTACCCACCTACAGCCAACAGGAGCAGTTGGCTTTCTGCTGCCTTGTTAATAAACACAAGGCCTAGTTGGTGATCCTATTTTCAAGTCATCCAACAGAGTGTGTCCAGGACCTTCTCACAGAAGTGCGGTATTCTGCGTGTGCCAATGAGTCAACGAGAAATAGTGTTTATAGTTCTGGGAGTTTGCTTGGCCCATGTGTTGCTGCCAAGTCTCCGCTTTGGCATTGGACAATTCCGTTTGTGACTTTGGTAAACACATATGGCTTCATAATGTGCTAATGGTAAAAGTAATCTCAAAAATCGAAGTCTTGAGATCCAAAAACTTAGCCAGAATAAGCTATTTACATTTTAATCAGCTGTAGACAAACTGGTTAGGACAGAGGGCAGCTGAATGCATTCCATGCTTCCCAGAAAGGACACGTAAAAGGTTTCAAGTGAATAGGATTTTGGTCAAAGTCATGATGTATTTTCTCTTTCTAGCTCAAGTCAGACACATGCTTTCTTTCCCTCTCCATCTCTCTCTGTTCCCCCTTCAAAGTTAGTTGGTATATGTGAACCTTGCTCCCTCCTTAGCCCGGCCCAATGCCATTCACTGTGTGTCCCCTCACCCCCCTTTCAATTCATTATCTTTCAGTTATTAACTTTCTGTTTCTCAGTGCCCACCATGGTCAGAGACCCTGTGTTCATTTTCAGAATGTCACCCAACAACTCACCTCAAGAAAAAAAAGAAAGAAAGAAAGAAAGAAAAAGAAAAGCTATTCATTACAATAAAAGGTGATTTTTTTAAAGTCCAGAAGAGATTAAAAATAAAAGTACATTCTCCAAATTAGAAAAAAATAGTAATGGAATCTTTGTTCAATAATGATGGACAAAACATGATCGGTATTATTCCAAACCATTATCTTCCTATCTTGACACTAAGTCATGGTCAAATGGCAGTAAAAAACAATAGTAAGAATTGGTAGACTGGTCAGGTAACTCAGTTGGTAAGAGTACCGTCCTGATAGACCAAGCTTGTAGGTTCGATTCCAGGTCAGGGCATATATAAGATTCAACCAAAGAATGCATAAATAATTGAACAACATATTGATTTCTCTCTCTCTCAATCTCTCTTCCTTCCTCTCTCTCTAAAATCAAATCAATCAATCAATACAAAATTTTTCAGAAATAACTGGTAGATACTGTAAGAAAACTTATTTTAGTTGACATGAGGCACTTCTATCTGTACAGCATCATGCCAAGGAAATTGCTGACAGCTCCCAGTCCTGAAAGGAGACTGACAGTATCACTGGTCACAGTAACCACCCTCCAGGTGATACACATAGGACAGATTTCACTAACACACATCTAGTGAAAAGACACTGTACATTTAAATTTTAAAACCTCAAGATTTTTATTTAAATGGTGTTTGAAAACAGCCTTTCTCTAGATCTTGAAATCACATTGACCCTTTGGAAATAGCTCATGGTATGCATCTAATTCGAAGATAGGATATGTAATGGAGAGCGAAAAATGTGTGTTTGAGTCACTTGTTCGCAGAAGACCCAATTCCTTATTCATCAGAAAGAAAGGAGGAAGCTGGAAATGAATAATAGGAGACAGATTTGATAATGTGTGTGCCTTTATCATGTGCATTTTTGCAGCTGAAAGTCCCAGGGATCTGAGTTAATCATTCTGTTGTGTCTCTCCTCTATTTCTCCTGTCTTTGTCTTAGCTGTTTCTCTGTGTCTCTCTTCCAATATTTTTTCTCCTCTCTCTCTCTGTCTCTCTCTCTCTCTCTCCCTCTTCCTCTCCATCCCTCCCTTCCCTCTCTTTATTTCTTTTTATGTCTCTTTTTAAAAAGAATCAAATCAGGGGAACCTAATCAACATAGCTCCAAACTAGCATACTTGCTATATTCCCTAACCTGTCCCCCACCCCGGTGTCTCCCTTTCTGTGGAAAACATTCCATTCCGTTTTCACTCCTACAATCCCATTACAACTGCTTTTCTCAGGGTCCTCAGTGGCCATTCCTGTGCTAACCTCATGGCCAGTTCTCAGGGCTGTTTCCTTCAGCTACCACAGCATACCTTCTTCATTATAACCAAGGTCTTGCCTAGTCCTGTTTGATCATGGACATTAGGCTCCGCTGGCTTTCCTCTTACTTCGCTGGCTACTTCTCACTCTTCTGCTGTTTCTTCCTCTCCCTAACCTTCCCATAACACTCACACCAGAACTCAGTGGCCCTAAACACTCTGATCTAGTTACACACTCACTTCTTTGGGGATCTCATCCAGTCTGGTGGCTTTAAATAGCATGCACATGCTGATGAATAGGAAGGGACTGCACCCAATCAGGACTCAGACTCCTCTGTCCCCCATCCTATTTATCACATCACTGACATCTTGATGCCCAAGAAGCCTTCTGAACTCAAAACTGACCTTGTAAACTTATCTGCCTCTCAAACCTGCTCCATCTATATTCTTCTCATTTGATGCCACCTCCATCCTTCACTGTTGCTCAGGCCAAAATCTTGGGAAGCATTCTTGGCTCAGCCTGTTCTCTCACTCCCTACACACAGTCCAGCAGGCCATTCGGTGCCTGTATCGCGTGAATATATCCAGCATTTAATCACCTCTTGCCACCTCCACTGTCCTCTCTCCCTCGCCTGAACTCCACCTTCATTCACATGGTTCCTGACACAGTCTCCTAACTGCTCTCTCTGCTTCCCCCATTGCTTCCCTACAGCCTATTCTTAACAGAGCCACCAGATGTATGTATCTAAGTCCACATTGGGTCATGTCACTCCTTAGCTCAGCACTTTTGATAGTACACAAGGCCCTGGAAAATCTGGGTATGCATTCGTTCTCTAATGTATTCCCCTATTTTTCACCCCATAGCCACACCGTCCTTCCCACTATTCTTAAATCCCACTCCTACATGTGGCTTTTTGTGCCTGGATCAGTCTTTTTCCAGGCAGGCTAATGGCCCAACTCCCTTTGTGTCTTGCTTATGTGGTGTCACTTCTACCTAACTACCCAAAGTAAAAGTTCAGTGACACCCCCTTGCCTGCTCTCCTTTCTCCCTGGACTTGTTCTACAACCCTTTTGTGTTTTATAAGACTTATTGGCTTCTAACATATAACGTAGTTTACTCATTTATGTTACCTGCTTATTGTCCGTCTCCCACCATCACAGTATAAACACCACAGTAACAGGTGTCTCTGTGTTTTGTTCAGAAATATATTCTAGGCACCTAGAAGAGTGCCTGGTTCAAGAAGGGGCTCAGCAAACTTTGGTGACTAGATGAATACTCAAAAATCTAACTTAAAAATTGTACACAAAGCCCTGGCTGGTGTGGCTCAGTGGATTGGGTGTTGGCCCAAGAAACAAAGGGTCACTGGTTTGATTCCCAGTCAGGGCACATGCCTGGATTGCAGGCCAGATCCCCAGTAGGGAGCACATGAGAAGCAACCACACACTGATGTTTCCCTCCCTCTCCTTCCTCTCTCTCTAAAAATAAATAAATAAAATCTTTAAAAAATTGTACACAATATTCGCAAAATTTCCCCTAAATTTTACAAACATATACTTCAATTTAACATAAATCCCTAATATGTAGAGAAATCCACACTGAATTAAGAATTAAAAACCTGGAGCTGAGCCTGGATTCTGGTTTTATGATTCGGCTTTGAATAACTTCTTCAACTTCCCTGAGACTCAGCTTCTTCTCTGTAAAACCAGGACAATGTTTCACAGGTTCTTTGTTGCTGCTTTTATGCTTAAGACCAAATATGATGATGCATGTAAAACTATAAATTCAAAAGTGCAAGATCATAGGATCGGAGGGGCCACTCTTCTCTTCTGAACATTTGCTGTGTGCTGTCATTTTTTATAAAGCAAGTGGTAAAAATATACTGTAATTGTAATTGTGCAGCTGCACTCACAGACCAAAATAAATCTGATTAAGACACAGTTCCTTAAAGAGTTATGGTTACTTGGGTTTTTGCACTCAGGCGTAAAAACCCAGTGATGCCCAGAGGGCAGCCTTCACCCAAGGATTAACAGGAGATGCCAAAAGGATTTGTGGAGAAGGCATCAGGCACAGGTTGAGATAAGGACAACAGCAGCTCTTTTTACCTAGAGAGAGACCAAAGAAGGTGGTGAGGTGCCCAGGTTTGACTCCTGGACCCCCTACTTTTACTGTCTGTCTAGCCACAGACCAAATCTTCCCTCCTTAGAAAAATGCAGTCAACCCCTGGACTTGTTGAGAGGCTCAAATGAGCTACCACCTGGGAAGCACTGAGATCTGTGCTCATCAGAAATTCTTTTAGGTAACCAAGCATGGGGAAACAAACAAAGCAGTGTTCCATGTATGCATCCAGCAGGTTAAAGCATTTTCCCTGCCAATTCCATAAAGGCCAGAGGAGTAGAGGTGGGGAAGCACCTTCTCAGTAGGTGAAGAAACAAAGAAAATCTAAAACCAAAGTGGTATGCAAAATATACATGACCTGATGATGTTAGGTTCGACTCCAATGTTAAGACTGTCCACAGAGCGAGCACTCCCTGACCCAGGAACTTAAGGATGGAGCACCAAGCAATTCCTGGTTGCCCTAAACCTGAGTTCTCTCAGTGGGGTTCTGGCACAGCAGCATTCACATCACCTGCAAACCTGTTAGACATGCTCCTTCTTGGACCTCAGCCAGACTAATGAATCAGACACTGCTGGTCTGGGACTCAGCAATCTGAGGTACCATAAGACTCCCAATGGTGGGGACATGAACCAAAGTCTGAGAACCACTGCCCTAAGCCATCAACTCCCAAAGGAAAAGATACTGATGGAGAATTAAACTTGACTTTTAACTATTTTATTCAAGTGATTAAGTTATAGTGTTTGGTTGCAAGAAAATGTCTTTAGAAAACATGGAATAAATACAGTATTCACTGGTAAATTGTACTGTGCTTGGCAGGACACAGAATCTCCAGCTCACAAATGTCCACCCACCAATGACTCTGTGTCAGCCACCATGCTATGAACTGGGAAAGACACTAAGAATAAAACATGAGGGTTCTTCCCTGGGAGTTTACAATATTAGGAGGTATTTCAGACCTGGAAAGACTACCAAAAGTATAAAGCAAAATGTAGCTCCTGCTATTGCCATTAAAAAGAAACCAAGTAACGTTCTGGGAGATTAACTATGAGAGGAATGATCTCTATGGCGGTTGGTCACACATGGCCAGGAGGAAGGAGGTAACGAGAAATGTTGTAAAAGAAGAGGCTGGACATGCCATTGGGATATGAGTCTCATGTGAGGAGTCTGATCTTTATGACTTTTTTTGGTACAAAGTTGTTGAAGGTTTTAGAGAAAGTCTGCATTTCTTTATATAACCAAACTCAGCTCAGGATGACAGTTCAGCAACAGTTTGAGTCTCAGAGAAGAAAGAGGCTACACAGAGATTGGAACAGACAACAGCACAGAAAAGAGAGGTGATAAGGATGAAGTGGAATGAAACACAGTGAGGACAGACTATACAAGGCGCCAGTGACTAGATCTACAGGATGAATGGACTGGTGAGCCAAATG